>JADRCH010000183.1:1595830-1682569 GCA_019843965.1 Rhynchomys soricoides | reverse complement strand
GCCTGTAATCTCAGCATTCAGAAGCAGGGTCAGGAAGATCAGTAGCATGTTTTAGTAGGTAAACACACTGGCTAACCCTGATGCCTTGAGTCTGATGCCTGAGAGGTGAAAGGGGAGAGCCGATTCTCCCAAGCTGTTCCCTGACCTCCTTTTGCTTGCTGTGGATATTATTTACTTTGTATTGCTGTAAGGAAATACCATGACCAGAAGTGACTTACAGAGGAAGTTTATTTTAGCTTCCTTTATGGTGCGAGAATGGGTTCTGATGTAGGAAGCTGGCTGATTATATACTTGACAGAGAGAGTGAGCAAGAAGTGGGGTGAGGCGCCCCCCCCTAAGCCCACCCTTAGTGGCATACCTCCTGCAGGTTATACTGTCTCCCAAGCACCTCCACTGCTTAGGGACAGGCGTTCAAAGCCCTGAGCCTGTGGGGACAGGTTCATTGAAACCACCCTGCTGTGACACCCCCCCTACCCCCTGTCCCCAACATACACTAATAAGTAAAATATAATTTTAAAAAGATAAAGGAGAGGAGCTGGAGAGATGCAGCTGTTAAGAACACTTACTGCTTCTACAGAGGACCCTGGTCAGGTCCCAGTGCCTGTGTCTGCTGGCCTGTAATACCAGCTTCGGGAGGTCCACTGTCTTCACACTTTTACAGGTGCCTGTATTCCACTGCCTTGCCCATGCACACATACGTATCGTCTTAAAGTGAAGTAAATTTAAAAGTGGGCAAAAAGTTCAGGGGTATCCTCTGAGACCTAGGAAGTTCACGGCCCGATTTCCATGAGACTGTCATCTCTATCTTCCCTGCAAGAAAAAGATCCAAGACCTCAGTAATTGAGGGATGGACTAGACTCTGCTCCCCAGTGGGTACCTTATCTTTGGTTTTTTTATTTACTTTTTAACCATATGTATGGGGCGGGGGCGGGGCGGGGCGGGGTGTGCATGTGAGTGCAGGTACCCAAGGAGGCCAGAGCTTTTGGATCTCCTGGATCTGCATTCCTGGGGGTGAACCGTATGATGTAGGTTCTGGGAATTAGACTCGAGTCCTCTGCAAGAGCAGTGCTGGCTCTTAATCTCAGAGTCATTTCTCCAGCTCATCCCTACAACTCTTCACAGAAAGACAGCATTCTCTGATGGTTTGTCAGTAGTGCTATAACCCTTCCTCTCTTCAGCATGCTCCATATTGAAATGGCCCTTATGTAGAGGGCGATGATCTGAGTTGCAGTCAAGTTTGTCCCCAGCACCAATGTAGACCACGTGGATTTCAGGGATTCCCTAGCTTTGAATGCCTGTTCCCTGTCAGCCTGTATCTTCTTTGTTCCATGGCCTATGGGCTCAAGAGAAAACCTTTGCGGATGACAGGAACTTGAGGAACACTGATGAGGCTTTTGGGACCTGTTTTCTTTCCTCTAGGGGAACCAGGAAGTGGGACGGAAAGCGATACTTCTCCAGACTTCCACAATCAGGAAAACGAGCCTGCGCAGGAGGACCCCGAAGACCTGGACGGCTCTGTTCAGGGAGTGAAGCCTCAGAAAGCTGCCTCTTCCACCTCCTCAGGGAGCCACCACAGCAGCCACAAAAAACGAAAGAATAAAAACCGGCACAGGTTAGTGGCAGGGTCTCACCCAGCATCCTCACAACTGCTGGGCGGGACTCGGTTGGAATGAAGATGCCTGGGACATGGCAGAGCCCTCCTGTTGTGGGTGGCAGAAATTCTTCTGGTGCAGTCAAGTGGGGTGGTGTTCTCTGAGGGAGGAGTGGGTGGCAGTAGAGAGGCCCTGGAGGGCCAGCGGGAATCACTAGGATGGACTGTGACTCCCATCGTCACATGACATTGTGAGCTTTGGGTCCTTTGCTAAGAGGAAAACAGGGAAGTAAGAAATGAGTCCTTGCAAAGTGACTCTGGTTGTTGGGAAACTGTGACCTGGGGTAGAGAGTTCTCAGCCCCCGGGTCCTGTCTGCTCCTGCGAGAGCTGAATTGACATGCCTTTTTGACTTTTTAAATATGGGTTTTGATTGTTATGACTTTTCTATTTTGTAGTTCTCTGAGTACGCTGCCTTCAGATACGGGGAAACACTTAAAGCTCCTAAATGCGAGCATTCCTTCGTAGGAACCTTCTGAGCACTGTTACTTTTGGAGTGGGAAATGAGATGGGAATGACACCAGTGGACAGAGAGGTCAGGTGTCTCAGGGGACTTAGTGGCCGCTCTGCCTGGGTTTGTATGCTACTGCTGGGCCTTAACTCAGGGTAATAAGTACCTAGAGCAAGGGGCTCTCCCCTATCCTGGTTTTGGAAGCCTGAACACTGTGGGGTCAAAGGGGTGCAGGGCTGTGTGGGGCTGGCTCCCTATCCTCTGGTTGGCTAATGAGCTATGTTGCTTTAGAAATCTGTGGGGTCTCCCCTCTTGCACCTATGGTGTTACACTGTGAACTTAACAGACCCGGCACTGTGGAGATTATAGAATTAAATTTAACTGGTTTGAACCTCTTGGCATCAACAGATTCTTGAATTCTTTTAAACTTTTCTTGTTTTTGTTTTTGTTTTTTGTTTTTTTTTAAATTGCAGAAATAGTATTTTTTCCCAATAAATAGTGATGAAGGATTAACACTTTATGTTTTTTCTGCAAACCAAAATCCACTGTACTAACCTCTCAGACGATAGTGAAAACCAGCAAGACTTACCCATCCCTCCCTGGTAAGGCTGTAGGTTATTAGATCATTCTGATGGCTTGGGGCCAGTTTATCACAGACACCAGAGATCCATATATTCATATTCATTCATTCCCTTTCTCCCCCTCTCTCTCTCTCTCTCTCTCTCTCTCGCTTTCTTTTTTCAGAGTTATTTACTTCTTTATGAGTATTCTATCTTCATGCACACCAGAAGAAGGAATCAGATTACATTACAGATGGTTGTGAGCCACCATGTGATTGCTAGGACTTGAACTCAGGACCTCTGGTAGAACAGCCAGGGCTCTTAACTGCTGAGCCATCTCTCCAGCCCAGAGAGCCATATTCTTAAAGAGTATTTTATGGTCTGGGAGATAGTTCAGTTTGTAAAGTGTTTTCCCTGCAGGCATGAAGACCTGAGTTCTAATCCCAGCACCCACATCAGAGCACTCAGTGAGTTGTATGTGCATATAATGCCAACGCTAGGGATGATGAGGTCCTGGGGGCTTGCGGCCTAGCCAGGCTAAAAGAGCTGATGGGACCCTTTCTCAAACACTGCATGGAGAGACACCCTGCATCAACCTCTGGCCTACACACACACACACACACACACACACACACACACACACACACACGCAAGGTAATTGTTTTATTGTTTGTTGATTTTATTACATCTACTTTGTTTTCATTTTGGTGATTCTTTTCCTGTTTCAGAGTGTCTAGAGCAGGGAGAACATTCTTGAAAATCTCTGGGACTCTGCACCACTGACCAGTGTTCTTTCTAGACCCTGCTGGTTGCATGGGATACCTCATTTGCACTAGTGATGTGACCAGCTGTTGACTGACAAGAGGGTGCTAGAGAAGTGTTTAGTTTAACTGTGTCCTTGCAAGTTTCTAGAACATTTCCATGGGCATAACACTTCTTCCTTCTTCCTTCCTCTCCTGGCCCCAGGACTGAATTCCTTCCAGAAACACAGCATTTGAAAGACCATTGCTGGGTGCTGCCCTCACAAGGGGGGGGGTCCTGCTCAGAAGGTGGACTGGGTTTTTATATTCAGAATTTCTGTCTGATCTCCCAGGCCTTACGTGCTCATCTGCCCCCCCAGAGAGGCCAGAGGCACCGAATTGCTTTCTTTCTCAGGAAGCTAGGGTCAGGACTGCCTTGCGTGGCACCTCGGTGGGCTCAGGTTGTTGGGAGTCCTGCTGCCTTTGCACACTTGAGGGCAGGGCTGGAGCACATTTATCTGGACACACTGGTGAGCCGGCACCCAGAGCAGTGCTTTCTTCGCATTGTGAGGCTGGTGTAGCCAGGCCGTGTTCACAGGATCCTATTCAGCAAATGACTGAGGACTTGCCACATGCCAGACACTGTTGAGGAGAAACAGGAAGAAGTACTTGGGTTTACCCTCTTGTGGAGTCTGAAAGCCCACCAAGTGATCCCCTTCCTGGACTGGGATGGAGCACACTTCATGCATGCTAGTCAAGTTAAAATGATAGGTTTCCTGAATTCGTCTATTTTACATGTCTGAACACTAGTTTAGTCCCACTGTCTTTAAAGAGAAAAAAGTAAATATTGGCTGCTTTTAGAGATTTTTCCTATTACATTACACCCAAGATTTGTTTTTGTAAGTTGTTGCTTATCTGTTTTTAAGACAGGGTTTTGTTATGGAACCCTGGCTGGCCTCAAACTAATTTCTTCTGCCTTAGCCTCTCAAATGCTGGGATTATCACGGGATTACCATGCCTGCTACCAATCCCCAGTTTAGCTAAATAGGTACACTTTATTTATGTATGCATTTATTGCCAAAACTGGGGGTTGAACCAGCATGTAACTACCAGTGAACTCCACCTCCAGCAGATACTGTCTACTTTAGTTTGTGAAGGTTGAATCAGTTTGAAAGGAACACATTGTAAAAGTCCTGCTTGTCCACTGGTGCGTGTGCCCAGGAAGGTCCTACGTGAAATGGTTGTGTAAGCGGCACTGAAGCTCAGCTTTTCCGACTCTCACAGACTCGGTCGAGCAGAATAGCCATTGGAGTACTGTTTTACTGCCCGTCTCTAGGGTAAAGGGTGCCAATGGCATCAAGGAGTTGGAGTCATATTCCAGGCTGATGCTTAGAGATCTGTGCAGACCACGGCCTGTCAGCGATGACAGCACCGAGTGGCCTCTCTGCTGTGCTCCTGGGTCCCAGTTGCCTTTGTTTTGCTGGAGGTTCTGGTATTCCTTAGTTGCTGCACTTACGTAAATGATTAGCTGCCATACTGGGGAAGGTGTCACATACCCACAGTCACAGTACACGAAGGTTGAGGCAGGAGGATAGCAAGTTTGAGACCAGTGTGGGCTATCTGTCAAGACCCCCTCTCCCATTAAAAACAAAACAAAACAACCCAATAACAACAACAACAACAAAAAACCAGAAGAAGAAAATGAACAGTGAACTGCTATCACCAGTGCAGGAGGCAGAGTGTGAAAGAGCAGGACTGTCTCTCAGGCCCCTGCAGGCAGCAGTGGCTTCCGGGAGGAGCTCTGCAGCAGGAGCCGCTGGCACTGGACATGAGCTTGAACAAAAAGTTACATGTTTGCTGTTTTCAAAGTGCAAAGTGGTGTCACCTTTTGTATTATTGATAGTATGTTATGCCAGCTTCTGCTTTATGACTAAACCTCTCCCTTTCTCTCCCCCCCCATCCCTCCCTCCATTCCGCTTTTCCCCTTTCCCTTCACCCCCTCCCTTCTAATGCACTAATTCTGTTTTCAGTACAGATATCTCAGCTGTTCTAACCCCGAGTCTGGCAGTTAACACTAGGCCTGCCACTGTCTAGAGTGCTTTGATGCAGTCACAACCCCCATCCCCACCCCCACCTCCCAGTCACCTTCTGCTCTGGTGTACCCTAAGGGAAGGGAATCCCTTGACTGGTCTTTGGTGCTTTGATGTTTGACAACTTAATGACTTAAGATTCTTAAAGCTGACTTTGTTTCCACAAATCTTGCTAGGATGGCTAATCGACTAATTTGTTCAATTAGTATATTAATTTCTATTGCTCTCTTCCTCTCCAATGCTGCCCCTCAGCCCGTCTGGCATGTTTGATTATGACTTTGAGTAAGTTTGATTTGAATTAGTATCTGTGCTGTGTTGTTTAGTGTCTAGACACCGGTATGCCGTTTTGAGATCTTTCTAACCCATAGTTTATCTGTTTAATTGTAGGTATGTATATTAGGTTAGGCTGGGAAGTTTTTTTTAAAAACAGAAAAGCGTGATGGAGGTAACATTTTATTTAATAACTTAAGCAAAATTAAGTAAACTTCACTTTTATGCATTTTAATTTCTTTTTAAATAGATAACCTGTACTTTTAATTCATATTTAAATTGATTTTTCTGGCTTTGCTTTGTAAGGAGATTAGTAGCTTAAGATTTTAATGTTTTGCTTTGAAAAAATTTAAAGATTGAAATTCTTGTAATTTCTTTTGTGTTTCATATCCAGAAACCCAAACTCCTAGTCTCTTTGCTCTTGGTCACTGAGCCTCAGAACCTGCCAGTGACATAGTTACAGAGCTAACCCATTGACCTGAGCATGCCCTCTTGATCCATTTTCTCTAACTTTGCATTAGTTTTTATTTAAAAATTATGGCTTTTGTAACTGCTATGTATTTCCTTTTTAAATCACCTCAGTTTACCTTATGGCAAAAATACCTGCTCATATTTTTTAATACTTGCTTAATATCTGAGAAAGACAACTAAATAATGATCGAGTAATGATGGATCTGGACTTGCCTGTAGCCTTTGTTGTAGCTGCACCCTATGCAATAGCTGCTTGTTGCCCGGTTTCTGTACGTTAAAGTGCAAATGTCTTCTGTTTCTTTTACCACAGGATTGATCTGAAGTTAAACAAAAAGCCCCGAGCTGTAAGTATCAGCCAGACAACTCAGAAGACTGGCAAAGCTTCATTTTAAAACATTTTGTTTTGGTGGGTTCAGACACAGGGCTCATCCATGCTACACCGGCCCTGCTCACAATGTACATCACGGTGGCTGGCAAGGCTCTCGAAGAGCCTGATCTAGGGCCACACTCGGGTTTCTAGAGTGTTCATCTGGGTACTTCAACTTCCATGTGTTCTTTACTAAAATACGTTAGAACAGATATGGTGGCCCGAACCTTTAATCCTGGCACTCAGTCAGCAGAGATCAGGGCGAGTTAGAGGCCAGCCATAACATAGGGAGTGCCGGGTCAGCCAAAGCTACATAATGAGAACTTGTATTAAAACACAAAACAATTAGCAAATGAGTCACACATTTTTAATTGAAGAAAATGCTTCTGTTAATTCATATAAATTATGAATGTTGGCTCTTATTTTGCTGGTCTTTGTGGCCTCAAAGGTGGGTCATTGTACGTGTGAAATGTAATATATTAGACCTTAAATAGAACTTTTAGCTACACAGAAATTCTCTAGCACAGTTGTGTATGGTTTTTTTAATTTTTAAAAATTATTTTTTCTTTATTTAATATATATGAGTACACTGTTGCTCTCTTCAGACACACCAGAAGAGGGCATCGGATCCCATTACAGATGGTTGTGAGCCGTTATGTGGTTGCTGGGAATTGAACTCAGGACCTCTGGAAGAACACTCAGTACTGCTGAGCCAGTCCCTGTTTGTGATATTTTTAAAAAATGTTTATTCTATAGGTTTGCATTAAGATCATTTTCACCCAACTGTATAATGTTCTTTGAGAATATTCTCTCCTAAAATTTATTTTATTATATATATTTATATATGTATATACATACATACATGGTATTAATACTTGCTGAATATCTGAGAAATATGTTTGTATGTATGTGTGTATGTGTTTGGTCAAACCAGAGCGGTAAGTAAGTTGTGACTTTTGTTTCTTTCTCTTTAGGACTATTAGAAGACTTGCTAGCAGAAGCTTCCAGGCTGTGAAGCCCTGCTTCCCCTCTGACCTCACAGCGACAAATGTCCCTCGCCTGACTGTGGCCATCTGCCTCTGCCCCCCAGACCCAGTGCCTGTAACTGGCTAGTCTGTCCTAACTGTAGTGACAAGTCTTCCCTATAAGACTTTGGGTTGTTCGCTTGGTCCCAGTCCCTGCGGGTGGCTAACTGCATTTCTCCCTCCTTAGAATGAATGTCTCTCCCCAAACTGGCTGGCACCAGCTCCACCTGTGACCCCCCCCTCCCCCATCGAGAAGTGCCCACCTCTGATTCTGTGTTACACTGAAAGTAGAACCCAAGGTCCATGCAGATGGGGCTGTAAATACCTGCCACGCTCTTGTTTTGTTTTGTGTCGTGCAGATGGGGGCTGTAAATACCTGCCACGCTCTTGTCTTGTTTTGTGTTGTGTTGTTTTTTTACTGTTGTTTTTACCATCTGATTTTCTTTTGGGACATTTTGTGATGCCTGTACCTTCCCGATGACACATCTGATCATCTGTTTCCTGTGGTGTCAATATTCATAACTGAAACTAAAATGGCTTTTCGAAGGAAACGGGCAACTTGGCTCTTTGGCTTCTTAATCTCTTCAGGGGGAGGTAGGGAGCATTTAATGCTGGCCGGCCGATTAGAAGCAGTTTCATGTTCGAGGAACAAGAAAGCTCAGAAGCATCCACTGAAGCCCTCTTGTTGGAATAGACTCTTTGTAGGAATAGAATTTCCCTGGCTTGCGTTTCTCATGCATTCCTTCTGAGCCTGAGCTGCTTTTCTCTTTATTTCACTACTGTCATGCCTGCTGGACGTTTTCTTTTTCCATCTTTTTTTTTGCTGACATTCACCTGGTTAGATACTTCTCTAAAAACCACCAAGCCAGTGGAAAAGCCCAGAATTACTGAACCCCAGCTTCCCCTGAGTATAATGAGACCCTCACAGGAGCCAGCACTGCCCACAGATGTCCCTTCCCACAGGGAAGGAGCTCTTTCCAGGCCCCATCTTCGTGTCCTCGGCTGTCCTCAGTGAGTGGCCTTGGCTGCACTTCGTAGTCACCTGGGGAAGCTCAGCCCAGTGATGGATGCTAGGATCCCAGCCCCGGAACTCTAGGGTATGCCTCGGTGTTGGGGTTCTAACACAGAGTCCAAGCTGTTGATTAGGAGCCTGCTGGAGGCCACTGTGTTAAGAGACTGAGCCACACAGCACTGGATCAGGCTGAGGGGTAAGATTCAGGGCCTTGCCTGTCCTCTGATGATCTATTCACAGTTCTCTCTGACGCCTGGGGCTTTGTAAGAGGCTTGGGCCATTGTGGTCATGCTGCTGGTGGAGATGGCTAGCCTCTTACCAGGACTACCCTGTCAGCTGTGCAAAAGCCTTTCATTTTGTTCCTACACAGACTCCCATTTTCTTTGATGATTTCCTGATCTTTGGCTATGTCTTTGTCAACAGTTCTTAAGGAAGTAGTTTATAATATGTTGATTGTTCCTTGGGAAGGAAAATCTCTCGGAAGCATTTTGTTAGTTTATTGCTTTGTGTCCTTAACTCTAAAACATCTGGACCTCCACTGTTGGCTGGGCCCTGGAGGATTAGCCGAACTGCTCAGTAGAAGGTGTGTTACTTACTTATTGCAGTGTAGAGAGTTGAATCCAGGGCTCTACCCATGCAGGGCAAGTGATCTACCACTGAGTACCCTCCTAGTCCCAAACGGTGTGTCATGCAATAGCATGTCTGTGTATGTGACTGACCCTGTGTGTGTGGAAGACTGGCTTGTGAGCTATTGTTTTATGCCTCCCCCCCCCCAAACCCCACCCTGTAAGGTTTAATCATTGATTGGGTCTTCTAGTTTTCCTGTAAACTAGACAGTGG
Organism: Rhynchomys soricoides; assembly: GCA_019843965.1. NCBI lineage: Eukaryota > Metazoa > Chordata > Mammalia > Rodentia > Muridae > Rhynchomys > Rhynchomys soricoides. The sequence goes on along the minus strand of JADRCH010000183.1, from coordinate 1,673,094 downwards.
TACTCAGGCTTTTCCTCTTTCTGGATGGCTTTGAATAAGGGCATCAAGACTAGTGGTGTAGCTCAGTGATGGAATAATTGTCAAGCATGCACAGATTCCTGGGGGTTGATCCTCAGTACCATATAAACCTGGTCATGGTGGTGTATGCTTTTAATCCTAGCTCTCAGAAGGATCAGAAATTAAGGATCATCCTTGGCTACGTAGGGAGTTGAGGTCAGTTTGGGCTACAAGGAATTTTACTTTCAAAACAAAATACCAACTCCAGGAAATGCTGACACTAACGTTATCAACCGAGTTTGCTTACAACTCATGGAAGGAAGGAGTGAGTTTGCTTACTACACAGAGGAACATTTATCTCTGGGTAGGATTGCCTTTCATTGCAGCCAGCCAGCCAGCCAGCGGTCCCTACACTGATGCGGCATCTAAGACCCTATGTGCTATGGGAGGGACTGGTTTAAAGAGAGTAAGCCAGCTCCTGAGTCAGGTGTGACAGCACACACCTGTAATCTTAGCGCTTGGGGAGCAGAGGCAGAGGAGTTCAAGGCCAGCCCAGGCTGTTACTAACCGGCCTGTGTTGGAGCCGGGTGAGAAGCTGATTCCAGTGACCTGCCTGTCCTCAGGAAGGACAAAGGAAAGGCATGAGGGCAGCACAGTAGCTGCCACTTGTTGCTCTGTGCTTCTCTCTAACTAGGGAAGAGCTCACCCTTGGCCTCTGGTAGTTGTAAGACAAGACCCGGCCTTTTGTACTAACATATTTGTCCACTACTTGGAGGACACTCTAGTGCAAAGCTTCATGGGAGCATCGAGCGTACTCTTCCAAGGACTGAGGAAGGGGCCCTTCTGTTTAAAATCAGTGTTCCAGCACCGCTGGAGTACATGAGGAAGTGGGGAGCAGGAGCAGCCCACAGAGTTGGAGTCTGCAGGAGGGACAAGGCCAGTGTGGGGGCAAGAGCTGCGCTTTTCAAAGCTGCTGTCATGACCCAGTGAGGCCCCAGGTCTCAGGAGAAAGGCATCCGTGACTGCGGCTGCACGGGTTAAACCAATTCTCCACGCTTGAGAATCACTGTTGCCTTTCAGGAAAACCTTTTGTCTCAAGAGTAGGAGGCAGGCAGTGGGGTCTTCACCTGAAAGCCTGAGCTTTTGTTCCTGGGCCAGCAGGTGTAGAGCACGGTGCTCCCGTCTCCACCCTGCAGTATAAAGGAGCCTGCACTGGTAAGCCATTGGCGTGTGGTTTTAAAGCGCTCTCTGGCTTGGCTTTTGCACCTATTTGGACTTGCCCACCCTCAGCGTTGTTCCAAATCACTAAGGCGTTTGCACACACGAAGATCTATTCAGAAGTAGTGACTTGATGTTCTGGTAGAAGAAGTGGAGGGCAGGGCTCAGCACTACTTCCTTCCAGCATGGGGCTGTCTGAATAGTGCCTAGGAGGGCTGTGTGTGTGTGTGCACGTGCATGTGTGTGCACCTAGGAAGGCTGTGTGTGTGTGTGCGCACCTAGGAAGGCTCTGCGCATGTGTACATGCGTTGTGTGCGTGAGCCCTTGCATGGGGGTGGGGGGGTGTACACAGTGTAGTGGTGGGGATGCTGGTCTAACCCAGTCTTCAAAATGGGTGTTCCAGGTCTGGATCTACAGGGTCAGCCTTAGGATTTGAAGCACAGGTTTCTTTTTGAGCACTGTTCTGTGGAGTGAGCCATACCATGGGTCTGAAAGGAAGCAGGGTGTGGCGGTGGGGGTGTCCAAGGGAAAGGGAGTGGGTGTAGAATGGCTTGGGGTGTGGGAGGGAAAGATCAGATCTCTGATGTGTTTCCCCTTTGGGCCTCAGCCCTCTGTAGTTCTTCACGTTGAATATGTTGTGTAATACACGTAAATATTAGTTCATTAATACATGTGGATAATTTATAAATAAATGTTAGGTTGAACCACAAGAAACTGCTGATATTGAGATTGTGTTCCTCTATGGCAAAGTGACTGCTGTCATGGCTTAATATCATGTATGGGAAATATGTGTACTCCAAGGTTTTATTATTCACATACAAGAATACACTGTAGGCTCCTGGTCAGAGGTCTCCCAGCTCCACCCCCCACCCCCAGAAACACTGTTTCCAGAGACGGTAGGGAGCTAGCTGTGCTCTGCCTTCCGTTTCTGAAGTGGCTTAGATTAGAAAATATCCCAAAGCCAGTTCTTGAGCTGGCAAGCTAACTCATCAGGTTAAGGCATCAGCTGCTAAGCCTCATGATTTGAGTTTGATCCTTAGGACCTGCAGCATGAAAGCTGAGAACTGACTCTGTGATACTGTCCACCCGTGCACACCTGTAATCCCAACTAGCAAGTGGGAGACCGAGGTAGGGGGAGCTTTCCTATCTCAAGCTATCTGAAACAACAAAAACGAGCCAAATTCCAAAGAGATAGCCACCGACTTACTAATATTCCCTTGTCAGTGTGCTAGTTTCTTTAGCCTGCCCTCTTATTGATGGGGTTGCTCTCCTAGGAAATGCCTTCCATTGTTTTGCAGAAGAACGCTCTCTTGGGATAAATTAGTAGGCCTGCTGAGTCAAGAGGACTATGTTTCTTAGGTAATCTGGCGCAGCAGGTCCCCACCAGAGTTGACACTAGGACACTAGTGATAGGATATTGCCTCTTTCCCCACATGACAGGACTCAATGAGTTTGGAATGACAGCTCATGATGATTTTATTTAAGTATATGCAATTATATTTTTCACTCCTTGATTATTCTTCCAGCCTGTATGTGTGTTGTGTGTCTGTATGTATATCACTCTTTTTTTTATTTGTTTTTGTTTGTTTGTTTTCGAGACAGGGTTTCTCTGTGTAGCCCCGGCTGTCCTGGAACTCACTCTGTTAGACCAGGCTGGCCTCGAACTCAGAAATCCACCTGTCTCTGCCTCCCAAGTGCTGGGATTAAAGGCGTGCGCCACCACTGCCTGGCTGTGTGTCACTCTGTGTGTACAACACGTGCTGCTCGGGGTTGGACCAGGGAATTAATACAGGTTGAACGCACGCCACCGCTTAGTTATACTTCCTGCCCAACATTTTTTCTTTTATAATTCATTGCCCGGACAGTCAGATCTTCCTGCAAATGCCTTTGAAAATTCACTGCTTAGACAAAAAGCACACACCTGTGAGCGTACTTTGGAAACTGAGGTAAGAGGGCAGTCCTGCACTGCATACTGAGCAAGACCCTGTCCAAAACAAAAGCCGAAAGGAGTTCCCCATCTGTGTCGGTGTTCTGCTTTGCATATTCTCCCAGGCAGAGTCATATTTCTACAGTCCATTATTTCAAACCTCTTGGAGTCATTCCTACCCTCGTCCACTGAAAGATAACAGTGGATTGGGGGTATTAGCGATTCCCCACTGAGCAAACCAGGCAGTAGTAGTAGTACCAGGAGCTGTCAGAAGGCGGCAGCAGGGTGCTGCATGCCGGTGCTTTGCGAACTGGGGTGGCTAAGCCATTCCTCCCACGGAGTCTCCTTGCTGTTAGTTTAGGATCACCAGCTGCCGCCTTGAGAGTAGTTTCAGAAGGCACACCCTAGGTTACTGGCTGGGCCTCCTCCCCTCCAGGAACTGACTGGAAGGAATTACATGCCATGGCCTAGGATAGTTTGGGTTTCCCTAATTACTGGGCCCCACTTCCTGCCTCTTTTAGCCAAGTCTCCCACACCCTTCCCATGAACTAGGAGGTCCACAGGTCAGGTTCTTGCCACCCAGTCTGCTATGGACCAGTGACAGAAAGTGAACCAGGAGATGAAGCCTGGGACTAAGGTTCTGGGGTCCTTGGGCGAACTTCCTTCTGGCAGGGCTTAGCCAATGACCCCTTCCCCAAGTTCTGACCGCTCACTTTTCCCAACTCCTCCTAGAGATAGGCTAACCTTCCCCTGCTGTCCCTGGGGAAGGTGGGCAGAGGACCTTGGTGGCAGGGAAAAATGGAAGTAGGAAATGGAGCTACAGAGATTGGCACTGGCCTTGCCCCCACAGCTGGCTATCCTAATCCCCTGAAAGACACCAGCAGTTTGGGGCATTAGCAGCTTCAAGTGGGCTTTATATAGTGGCTCTTTTGTCCTTAGTTTAGGTACCAGGGTCTTCAGGGACTGCCAGGGCTTCCCCTATCCTGAGGAAACCTGATGGGGACGGAGTGGAGAGTGACCCAGAGCAGGGGTGCTTCACCCCATTGTGGGCTGGCTCAATCTGGCAGGGTCCTGTCTCAGGCTACATACAAAGGCAGACCAGTCATTTTGGCTTCTGAGCAGGCTGGGGTCCCCCCAAAAGGGTTATTAGTCTTGTGGAGCAGAACTTGCTGAAGCACCTAGAGGTCACTACCTGATGGTGCAAGTGGGAGGGGAGTGTGGGGAGACCCAGCTCAGCTCCCGGGAATCATTTCCCAACAGAGAATTTGCATACACACCAGTTTCCCCATCATCGGCTTGGCTCAAGTAACCAGGAAAAGCCGGGAGTAAGGAGCAGCTGGGGCGGCTACTTGGAATTTGATCCCTTGCAGCAAGCCTGGTAGCTTGAGCTTTGGTCTCAGGAGTTACATTCTGTCCCTGCTACCCTCTCCCGTTAAGCTCGCACGCACGTGGATCACTTTGGGTCAGGCAGCTGAAGTCCTGAGAGAAGGGCAGTGAGTAGCCAGGTCTGCCAGCTAGTGAACAAGGCTTGAACTGGGGCCTCACTGCCTCAGTTGTCACTAGTTAAGGTATTCTTTTGTATTATCTGGAGAGGTGGTGTGTCTTGGTGCCCTTTTCACGGGTGGGAGGCCAAGGTACCATGATTCAGTGCCACCTGTCCAAGCGGCCTTCGTGGGCCAGGGGACAAGAGGTGGTGTGAACTTTGGAGTTAACGCTGAAGCAAGTCACAGGTTAAAAACAGCCTTGGCTTTGAGCCTGACAGCCTGGGTAGCTCTGCCCGGAAGCTAGATTGAGAAAGAGGCCTGGAGGCATGGCCCTGTCAGGAAGCACGGGCACCAAGGCAGACATCAGAAGGCCTGAGCTGACCCTCTTCTCCCCAGAACCCAGTCCTAGCTGGCACCTACTATTTGAATCTGTAGCCCTTGGTGGTTTCAATGAACCAGCCGGGCCCAGGCCTCCTAACGTTAGCCGGCTGGTACTCATGCTGCTGCCTGCCTGTGGAGTCACCCCATTTCTCACCCCCATAGGACAGTCACAGATGACTTCAACTCTGGCTAAGGAGGCCAGTGCAGTGGGAGGGTTTCCCACTTCCCCTTGTGGGGGACCCCTGAATCTCACGGCCTCAAAGCTCCACAGTAGTGTACAGAGAAGACCCTACTGAGCAGCCCAGTGGGGGAGTTGCTTCAATGGGAGGACAGGCTCACTTCCCATTTCTGCAGAGGCTTGAGCCAACACAATCCGGTGTCAGGTTTTAGGATCAGGAAGAGTACTGAAAGCCCTGCCCCAGCCTGCCTCCCTCCGTGGGACCTTGGGCAAGTCACTCAGCATTGCCAAACAACTGATAATGAACCTGACTGTCCGGTATTTTAGCTTCCTATCTCATAAAGACCAACAGATGCCCACAAACAGCCTTTTAACCTGAGAATACATCGGGGCGTTTGTGTGTCTGCCGTGTGTTTTATTTCATGTGTTTGAGACAGAGTCTCATGCAGCCTAGGTTGGCCTGGAACTTGTCTTGTAACCAAAGATGACCTTGAACTTCTGGACCTCCCTCAGCTTGTTCCCAGATGCTGGGATGACAGGTGTATGCTCCAACACCAGGTGCTGAGTATTGAACTCAGTGCATGATTGGCTACATTCCCAGAGCCCTGGACAATACAGTTCCGTTGTTAAGTCTAAGTAAGGTCTTACAGTCTCTCCGTATACTGACCCAAGCTCCTGAGGCAGCTGGGAGAGACAAGCATGGGATAGACACTTTGAACACCTGTGGGAGGAAGGCTTCCAGATCATGCATGCCAGCGGATCCTGATCCCTGCCTCATGCAGGAACTTCTGGAAGGGTGGTCAGGGAAGAGTCGGGTGGAGCTGGCGGGGAGGATCCCTAGAGTGTCATTTTCTTCCAGAGCTTCACAGCTGTTCTGTACTGAAGACGTTTTTTAAAACAGAAAATCCTAAGCTACACCGACCCATTAAATACAAATCAGAGGAATTGTTCAAAGGTAGGCTTATTAAAGCTGTAATTTTCCCCCATTTTCCCTGGCTGATATTTGCTTGGGAATTGTGTGCTAGTCTAGCCTTTCATTTAAAATATTTAATACTCATGTTCAGTTTTGAAGTTGGAGCTGGGGGGAGGGAGGAAGGTGTCATCTTGCCTGGGCTTGTCTAGGGCTGGTGAGCAGTTTGTGGTGGACTGGGTCAGTCCCGTGAGCCCGCCCACAAGAGTCTTGCTTATGGAAACCTTTTAATGAGCATATCCTGTGTGGCAGGAGGCAGGTCACATTCCCAGCATGTATCATCTCACTGAACCCTCATGACGAGCCTATAAGGTAGCTGCCATTAGGATTCCCATTTCATAGATGAGGAAACTGAGGTATGGTTCCTTGCTCCAGCTGGTAGAGTCAGTGGCAGGGCCTCTCCGAGCTGCTGCCACTACCCCAGCCTTCCCTCACCCTGCTCTGCGACCCTGGTTCTTTGGAACTGGGAGGAGGAGCCTGAGCACCCAAGGGTTCCCTCACCCACTCGGATCACCCCACCCTATGGCCGTGATCAAGTCACTTCCCTGTTTGCTCCCCTCAATTCTTGTCAGCGGAGAAAAGGGGAACAGCTCCATCTCACTACCACCCCAGTACCCCCTACCCAGCTCAAGCCACAGGGCTCTGTGCGGTTGGTTACACTTCTGCTTCCTGCAGCTGTCACCTGCTGTGTCCAGGGCAACCTCGCCTCCTATTCAGGTTTAGCTCCAAGAGACCAACTGCTTATGGGAACCCTCCTTTTTGAGGACAGGGAGTGACATCTGTCTTCCTGTCACCCCAGAGCAGTTCAACCCACCAAGCACAGTATGGACAACTACCTCTTCCGCCTTTATTTTGTCAATTATTTTCATTTAAAATATTTAAATCTCGTATCTGTACACAGCATACATGAGTCCTCCCACCCATGGGTAAGGGGAAGGCGTGGAAACAGAGGGCCTTAGAGCCCTGGTTTGGGGGGGGGGGGGGGGGGGTGGACAGAGCGGGCAGGTGGGTTATAAGAAGCATCTTGCTTACTAACATGAAGCCTCATGCCCTGTGAACAGGGATGAAGCCACATTGGCTTGAGAGGGCCTCAGAGGGCAGGCACATGGTGCCCAACTAGCCGGTGGTGCCGGCATCCCAGGGACAGGGTGGAAGGTGGGGTCCAGCTCAGGCCTCTGCTTTCCCCCCTGCCCTCTGAGAAAAGTGAGGGTTTTGGGCATCAGCCACGGATGGACGGCCTGACCGGCAGCGTCTCCTTAAATGACAGAGATACAATGTGTATCAACAGGGTGATCGTTTCTGACCCATGCAGGGTAGATAGAAGTGCCACAGGGCCAGAACCAATCCTATGGTATCTTTGGTTTGAGGATTCCCTTGCCTGCTCCATTTGTCCCTCTGTTCAGCTTCCAGGGTAGGCCAGGGGCCGGGGACGGATCTGTGATGCCTGATAGCCCCTTGAGCTGCCTTCTGGTTTACTCACTGAGGTGCTGGGACTTGTAAGAAAGGATCTCAGCGGCCAGCTGCTGGGGGTCCAGGAGCTGTGGGAAGCGCCCCATTACAGCTTCTACCAGGTGCGGGGGAAAGACACCACACAGCTTGGTATACACACCAGCCCTTTCTTTGGCCAGGTCACTCACCCTGCCCCAGGGGCCCCCACCAGCTCCTGGGCTAGCTCTCTGGGGCTCCTGAAGGACTGGAGTGGGTGGGGGCAATGGGTATGGCTCAGACCAGTACTCTCTAGCTGGGTAGGTGGGTGGCGGGGGCACATAGTCGGTGGGAACACTGAAGTGGCCAGCACCCACGGCTTGTCTAAAGGGAGAAAAGGGAGGTGCTACTGGGAGCTTGGACCCATAGCTATGATAACCAGCATAAAGGCCCCGAGTGGGGCCTGATTCCCCAGGGCTGCCTCCTCTCAACCCCCATAATTCTGACATCTGGCTCTCCAGGGAGCCGATGCCCGAATCAAGGCACTCTTGGGAGGTGTATGGGAGTGAGTCCAGGGTGTGTGGGGGCCACTCTGTGGGCCCGAAGCTGCCCCCACTAACAGGGAGGCTCCTGCCAGCTGTAGCACAGGTCTGTGTTGAACCTTCTTGGTGGGGGCCTGGGGATGATCTGCCACCCATTTTTTTCCCATCTGGGTTGCCTGGTTCAGCCTCTAGGGACACGGAGCTGGGTTGAGAGGCAGGGGAAGGCCTCTGGCTACTTTTGTTCTTGACTGGAGTCCTGGGGGGTGAGAGGAGGGCATTGGCACGGAGTTCATCAGCCACAGAGCGCTGGGGGCGGCTTGGCCGCTCAGGGTGGAAGAATCTGCACTTGATTCCATACGTACATTTTCTCCCTGCAAAAACAGAGAGGGTCTCTAAATGCAGCCAGAGAGAGGAAGAGGCACAGCCTTGGGATGTAGGTGGTCTAGTATAGGTGGTCACCACAAGGAAGCCACACGCAGGCATAGGTGGAGTGGGGACAGCAAGAGGAAAGGTAGGGTAAAGAAGGCTATTGGGGACAGAGCTGGGCCTCACCATAGGGGCATGGCTGCTTCCTGTGTTCAGAAGGCAGTGGTTTCTTACGAAGGAAGTTGTCCAGGCTAGGCCCATGCCGTCCTAAAGGGTCATCAGGGGGCATGAACCTGTGGTGGGTAAACAGAACTCTCAGGAGATAGAAGTCATGAAGGGGGACCAAGGAAAGGGCTAGATAGCCAGCTCCCAAGATGCTTGTCTGCAGGATGCCCCTAAAGTCTTCTGAGTTTGCAGCTGGGTCACCCCAGAGGAGGAAAAAGATCCCTCAGTCAAGAGGGTATAGCCCAGGGTCACCTTCAGGGCACTCCCCAGGCTGGGAACTATCAGGAAAGCTAAATGCATCTTGGGATGTGTTCTGCCATAGACCTACTTGAAAGAGCCATCTAGGAATGTGTTGGTTCTATCTCAAGCTAACTCCCAAGTCCCCTATCAAAAAGTTCCACTGTCCCTAGCCTTCTTGCTGCAACCCATGTCACCCCAAAAACTGCAGACTAGTCTGTGGGCCCAGCAGAGTCAGTCCCCAGCTGTTACGTACTTGTCATTGACGAAGGAGTACATGAGCAACCGCTCTTCAATGAAGCGCTTCCACTCCTGCCTCTCGCTTTGGAGGTCCCGGTATGTGTCATTGGAGACTACCACGCCGTCGGATTCGAAGGCCAGCTTCACAATGAAGCGGTCATCATAGCACACGACACGCTTGCCACCAACCCGCCTGGATGGTGTGAACACCAGGATCTTCTTTTTCTCTAGTTCCCGCAGAATGTGCTGGTCTGGGGGATGAACAGAGCTGCAGGTCAGGGCCTACTGGAGACCCTGAGATAGACCCACAGGGTTCCATGGCTCACAGTGGCCAGGCCCAGAGGCTGTTCATACCAGTTTCAAGAAGACAGAAACCAGCTGTGTGGAAACCAAGTGCACTTCTACGCAGGACCATCACACTCAGCAAGAGTGTGGAGCCAAGAGTGGCTCTTACTGCTTCCGCTCTGGCTTGTGTGCCTGGCTTGCACCACAGGGATCCAGGAAGAAGTGTCTTGGCCCTGTCCCCTGCATATTCAAAACAACACTCCCAGCTCTGTTCAGAAGAGGCCTAGAAGCCCCTAGCCTGGCCCAGATTTGTAGACTTCTTCCTCCTCTTCTTCTTCCTCCTCCTCTTCCTCCTTCTCCTCTTCTTTTTTTTTCTTTGAAAAGATGTGTTCTATGGTTTTTATCTCAGCCAACTTTTTTTTTAAAAAAATAATTTATTTATGAGTACACTGTAGCTGTTTTCAGACACACCAGAAGAGGGCATCAGATCCCATTACAGATGATTGTGAGCTACCATGTGGTTGCTGGGAATTAACTCAGGACCTTTGGAAGGACAGTCAGTACTCTTAACCACTAAGCCAAATCTCCAGCCTGTGCAAACTTCTTAAAAAGCTGCCTCTTGTCACTCCTTCCTGCTCAAGGTGGGGGCTTTCATGAGAGTGATGGCTGCAGTTGGGCATTCACACTGCACTGAGCATTCACACTGTGCTGAGCATTCACATGGAGCTGAGCTTTCATACTGCACTGGGTTAAGCACTTTTGTACCATTCTCAACTGCTCCTTCAGCAGTGTTTGGAGGATGCTACCTCCACCTTGTCCCATTTCATAGATGAAGAGCCCATGGCTAACGGCTACTTAAGGCTCTCGACCTGAGTTTCTTAGGGCCAAGCCTCTTACCCTGTCTTCTTGGCCCAGCACCCACAGTCTCAATCATGAAGCTACACTGCCCCCCTGCCACTGGAGATGTTGAAGGAGGGACACCCCCCTCCGATAGGATGAGGAAGACATCCCGAAGCTACACAAGGTGACTTCCAGCCATTTCCTGCCTGAACTGGGCTGCTGAAAGCAACAGGAATTGGAAAAAGACAGGCTGGTCCTTGTTACAGTTTAGAAGGTGCTGGCCCTACTTAAGGACCCTTTTGGGAAGCATCAGGGTCCTTGGTACAGTGAAGCTATCCCATTTCCAGAGGGCACACATACCTGTGATGGGCACATCTGGCCGAGGCTGTTCCTTCCTCCAAGATGGCACAAACACGGTGATATCTGTATGGCCCCTCTCCAGAAACCAGTTCACAGCCAGCAGAATGCCCCGGCAAGAGAAAACTTCTTTGTTCCCATGGCTGGCAGAGGAGGGAAAAGTTAGCTCACAGAGTAGCCAGTCTGCAGTCAGTCAGGCCAGAGCAGAAGGAAGAAGTGAGCCACAATCTAGTCCTGCTTGGCCTTGCCGGACAACTGTAGGACTCAGCCCACGGCCCTCTGCCAGTAGGGCCTAAGGCCTTGTCCCTGGGCTGGTTCCCACCGTGCCTGATGGCCAGCCCCTGGAAAGGGACTTTCCCTAAGATGCCATCTCCTAAAAGCATGGATCCACCCAGGAATCTAGCCACACTGGCTCTCCATGTAGAGGGCGAGGGTCCAGCCATTTGCAACATACCCGGGGGTGGGGAAAAGTGATGGGAGACTTGGGGATCCTGCCCCACCCAAGCTGCAGGGACCACGGGGACATGGATGTGCACATGCAGGCTGAGTCACCTCTTTCCCTCAACACTACATAGCAAGGTTGAGGGAGGTGGGGGAGGGAGGCACCAGCCATGTTAAGCGGGAGAAACCAGACTGTTCCAGACAGTTCAGTCTGTGCATAAGGTCTCAGGGGCACGGGGAGTCATCCTTCCACAAGGGGTCAGGAAATAACAGCCAGGAGATTTTCAGTGTGAAAGTGAAAGGCCACCTCTTTTCCTCTCAAGAGGCTGGTTCCCTGCAAGACTCCCTGCCCCTCCCTCCCCCCACTACCCCCGCCCCCCTTGGGGCGTGACCCCTGGCAGAAAGATGGGCAGGAAATTGCTGGGGAACTCTGCTTGCTCACTGGAGGGCTGGGGCATCAGGCCTTGGCCTTGTTGTGTCTAAACATGGTTTTCCTCGGAAGCAGCTTAGCTGCTTGCCCTGGTCTGTGTCTGCCCACAAGCTTGGTGGACAGCTTTGGCAGACCAGCTCTTTCACCCTAGGGGGACTAACTTCTGTAAGGCTTGAGGCCAAGGTAGATTCCCTGGGAGTACTGAAGGAGGACTGGAGCTTGGGGCTCCCTCCCCAGCAAGCCCTGCCTCTTGTTAGCCCCGGAGTGAGCAACTCAGACTCACATTTGGCAAATAAAACAGAATACATGTTACGCAAAAGAGGCAAGTCCATGGCAGACCACATCCTGTGGTTGCTTTGGGGGGGGGTGATAGCTGGAGCCCCAAGAGTACATAGAGTGGGAAGTGGGGCAGCTGGAGGCATGGAGGCCATCTCAGGGCGAGGCTCCAAGGTCTAGAGGTCTCTGCATTGTAGAGGAAACAAAGTCCATCCTAAGGGAGCACTCACGCCATCCTGGTCCCAGGCAGCTTGCTCATAGTCAGTTAACATTCACCAGGAGCTGCAAACCTGGCCATTCTGTGCTCTACACCGAATCATCAGCGAGCCCACAAAAAGTACACTGCCATTACCATTGCCTTCCTCTCTGTTCCGATGGTCCAGAGAGGGTAACTTAGTCACTAGGGTCACACAGCAGCCAGTGATGGGAACCACCCCGTTGTTGCTTAGATACCAATAGCCCTGATGGTTGGGAAGGGCACGGAGCCCACCTAGACCATCACTCTGTCTAGAAAGGAAGGCTCCACCACTTGTTCAAGTTCCCTGGCTAGTGCTAAGAGGTGAAAACTGAACCAAGCTGTGGGGCTACTGGATTGAGCGCTGTTCTTTACAGAAGACCCAAAGTTTATGTGGGAGAAAAGCAGTTTCTGAATTCAGTTATTAATGATGTGTGTTCTGCATATGGAGAAAAAGAAGCACCCTCACAGCCAGAGAAACAACGAGCACTTTGCAGCAAATTCTTGCTCTTCTTTCTAGAAGCCAAGTGACATGTCAAAACCTCTGAGAAGCCCTCCCACACCTGCCAGGGCAGGTCCTAGCCTGGGGCTTCACAATGCCCAGTGCTGCCCCATCACACTGCCTCTGAGGAGATGTGAGGTAGGCCTCTGCCCCATCGCTCGCTGTGCTAAGTGTGCAGTGTCCACATGTGGACTCACGGGCCCTTCCTAGACCAGCAAAGACAAGCTTGAGGATCTCAAGATGCCAGGGTGCTTAGGTTGTATACTGCCTGTGGGTATTTAAAACCCTGGCTGGGGACAAGTCTGCTCTCAGCAGTGCTGGCACTGAGATGTTTCTTCAGCAGGTAATCAGAATCCTATTCTTGGCAGGGAGAGCACTTGAGGCCTGAGGCCCAGAACGCCTGGACAGCTCATTCAGTTCACTGCAATGCAGGAAGCTTGGTTGGCCCAGGAAAACCAACTTCCTTCCACCCACAGAGTCCTGCTGGCCCACAGTTCAGGGCCCTTAGACTGATGGGCTGTCACTGTGGAAAACTCCCATTCCTGCCCAAGGACAAGGCAGGGCTAGCCTCCCAGGTGAAGAGAACTGCCTGGGCTGGGCCTAACTAGTGGAGGAAAATTCCCTTAGAAGGAAACAGAGGTGAATTTCCCCACGATTTGCATATGGTGGGGGCTAGCTGGCCTGCCCTTGTGTGTGTGGGGAGCAGCAGGGTAGGAACCAAGCAGCTGCTGAGACAGGAAGTGTGAGGCTGGAATTCCCCTTCCGTGGCCACCCCAACTCAGAAACCCCCAGCAGATAGGCAGGCGGGCAGGCAGGAGGGCAGACAGTGGCTGTCTGTCTCTTTGCTATCAGCTCTCTTGAACCCCTCCGCGACTGCCCCTCCTCCCGTCCAGGTCCCTCCTTCTCCTGCCCAGAATACAAATACACAGAGCACATGGCTGCCCACAAGACTCATAACACCCAGCCTGGGACTCTCAGGGGAAGTCAGATCCCTCCTAATTCCTACCCTAGCTCAAAGGTAACCAGTTGGACCTGCTGCCCTCTGGCACGGAAGCCAGCATTTCTCAGCCTTCCAGCCCGGGATCGGCCCATTTTAAAGATGTGACGACAGACCCAAAGGTGGTAGAGAAGGGCTGCTTCCATGCACCAGCTAAGTAGGGCCAGGACCAGCTGGACAGCTCATTTGACCCAGCTGGGCTGGGAGTGGGGTGGAACCAGTTGCCAGGTAGGAAGAAGCTGACATCATAACAAGTTGGGCAGTCCTCTTGGGAGAACCCTCAGGGCATCTAGAAAGGAGACGTCCCCTCTTCCTGTTCTTTTGCTGGGGTCTCCCCTGGTTCCTGCCAACAGGAACTTTTCCTTGTACTGATCCACCCAGTCCTGACTCACCAGCCCGTTGTGCAGGGAACTGGGAGAAAGCAGGGCTGGAGGGTGTGGCCTGGAGAGAAGGGAGAAGTCAGGGCTCCTTAAGGTCAGAGGCAGCTTGGCTCACATTCTGCCTCCACCCCACCCCATTCCCTGAGAGATATGTGACAAGAGATCTGGGAACCCCCAGAGATCAATCCAGCCCAAGCGGATTCAGCTAGTATAGATTCAGCTAGAGCTCAGAGCATCAGACCACCTGTGCACATGCATCTGAAGAGCCAGATCTGACCATGAGGTCATAGCTGGTTAGGGCTAGGAAGCTCTGAATAACTAATAAGACTTGCTTCTGTGGATGCTCAAGTCTAGGACAAGGAGATCCCAAAGGACTCAAGCCACTGATTAACACCTGTCCACTGAGTACTTGTAACCCTCCTCATTCTATGGATTTTTCTCCCCACAGGGGCCATCTGAGTGAAAAGTTTGACAGGAGAGTAAAGAAAAGGCCCAACTGGCTAAATGACTGGCTCCCAGAAAGCTCTTGAGCCCTCGGGTGAATTCCCTGTACTGTCCTGCCTCATGCCATAGGCAAGGATAGACCATAGCACAAGGTACATTCTGGGCAAAGAAGGCTGTGTTTGAATCTTTGCTTCTCATTTATCAAGAAGTGTGATTCTGGGCAGGGGTTTGAGCTGTTTTCCTTCTTATAGCGTTCAAGAAACACCCCGGAGGAAGTCTTTAAGGCTTAAGGGATCCTTCTGGCACATGGTGGGATTGCACAGACAGCTTTTGTATTCCTACACCAGTCCATGAGAAAAGTAAAGCTCCCTTCCCAAGGAAGAGCCACAGACACTGTTCCACAGGTCTCCACACATACCTCATGGCTATATTGCTTCCATCGATGACTACGGGTCTCAGGTCACTGCCCTCTTTGTCCTCCTCTGGGAGTGAGGGTTCTAGAGTGGAAGGCTTGGGGGTGCTTCCACCCCGGGGCACCAGAGGGGGCTGGGGGCAGGGGTCTGTCGGGGCCTGGCACTCTCGTTCAGTAGCTGAACCATGCTTCACCAGCTCCCCCAGTACCGCGTTGGTGTCTGCTTGGACTCCCAGCTTCTGCAGGACACTGTGGATCTCAGAGGACGAGTACCCCAGTTTACGGAAAAAGTCCACCTTCATCTGCAGCTCGGAAGCAGAGGCCTCTTTAGCCACAGGATCCTGGTCTGGCTGAGGTTGACCCTGGCAGCTGTGTCTGTCCTCAAGACCCCACAGACTCATGGTGGGGTTGGGTTCTTGGACAGGCTTCTTTCCACAGGGGTCACTCATATTTCACATTCTTGAAATGCGTCCATCACAGCTCCTATTGACCAGACCACAGGGTTAGGGGCAAGGAATGCCCAATATAGGTCTCTTTCAGCCTCTCTTCCACAGGATGAGGCAACATGAACTGAGAAGACACTATTCAAAGCCATTCTCACGCGTCAGCCCAGGCTGTGCTCTCAAGAGTTCTCAGCAAGAAGTTAGTTTTATAAGGGGGAAACCGAGGCACAGGCAGTAAGGATTTACTCAAGGTCATCAACTCATAGTTTGTGATACAAACATTTGAACTTGGTCTGACTCCACCCCCAAACCCCGTACTGTTCCATGCCAACCCAAGGGACCCAGGAGGCAGGGGCGGGTTCTCAGAAGGAAACTGGGGCTGGAAATGCGCAGGGGACTCAGGGGCTTCCCCGTTGTGGCCACCGCCTTCGTCCCCGAGTCTCATACTTCGGCTCAGGGACAGAGTTCCATTCCGGGAAGGACAAGTTTCCGGGGTGACCAACGGGGAGAAAAGTTGCTGGGTGACTCTGGTTGGCTACCAGGCCCGGTGAGGAGAGGAGGTCCTGGCTAGAGTCCCGCTTGCGCCGGGTGCCCCAAGACACCCTGCTCCACGCACCGGGGTGAACTCAGAGGGGTCCCGGCTATCAGCAATGGAGACGCTGTCCGCGCGCGACCCTCCCGGAGCCGGACTCAACGCAGCGCAGCACCCGTCCCACCCAGTAGCACTCACCCAGCCAAGCGCCGGACGCCGTCCGTAGCGTGTCCATGGAGCCGAGTCTCAGGCTCTGACGGCACTTTCGTAGCCGCGACAGGCTGGCAGGTGCTTTAAGGGCAATGACGCGGAAGCCGGGCAGGGCCGCCGCCCCTTCCTGCTCCGCCTCGCTCCTTGCCCCGCACCCCGGTAGGCCTGAGCCTGCCCCGCCCCGTTTCTGAACAGGTCCCGCCCCAGCATCTCTAGCCACGCCCCTGGCCACGCCAAGTCTGGGCGGCTCCAGGCTTGTACCACCGGACTGCTTAAGGCAGGCTCTGCAGAAGCAGGTTTCGTGCACCATGCAAAACTGGAATAGAACGGCCTCACAGGTTCACTTTAACAACTTGACAGGTCTACCGGCCTGGTCCAGGCTTCCAGTTGTACAAGTTGAGGCCATAGCCGCTGGAGGTCACACCTCCCTACTTGGTGGAAATCGGACCACTCCAGTTCAGTCACATAGGGTTTGAATTGAAGCCGGTTCAGAGATGGAGTCACACTCAGGACCAGAGACACTTTTCTTGAAGTAAATACCTTCCCAAGACAGGAGGGTTTCACCACCACAGTTGCACAGTGGGGGAGGAAAAGCCAGGGAAAGGAGGGACATTGGCACCAATCGCCATGGGAGAGTCCACGAAGAATGCTATTAAGCACACTGCAAAAACTCATCCTGTCCTTTACCCTCAAGAGGTGACAGGTCAAGATCCCTAAGTTGAACACAGCCCTTTACAATATTAACCTGGGGCTTAGATAATGGACAGATCCTTGTGCTCGTGGGTCTTCCTTTGGCTTTTGTTCTTTCCGACACAAGGTCAAGCTTCATAACCCATGCTGGCCTTAAACATCCTGTTGGCCCAGTCCTCAAGATCCTGTGTGCTGCAGTTAGAGGTATGAAGCTATCATTGCTGGCTCCATTAACCCCTGAGAAATAAAGGGAAAAGCTGAAGAGCCTCAGACAGACAGACCAAGACAGAAACTCCTACTCCAGAGCACCAGGGACTGCTATGAGCATTCGGGGGTGGTGTGGGGTGGGGGACACTAGTGATCCAGGGCAGAAGGAGCCTGGCTGTCAGTGTGTGTATATGCATGCATGCATGCATTCGTGTGTGTGTGTGTGTGTGTGTGTGTGTGTGTGTGTGTGTGTGCTAGAGGAGAGGTACAGAGGAGAGGGAGAAAGGACCTGTACACAGGAGGACAAAGTTTATTATGTCACCAGCATGCTTGCATAGAGGGAAACTGAGGCTCGGGAAGCCAAACACTCAAAACTAAGCATTAATTACTGTGTGTCAATACTTCAGTCATGTCTCATCTATCTAAGCAAATGCAGGTGCCACCTAAGAACGCTGGCTGTCTTAATAAAATGGTTTTATAGTAAAAGATATCACCAATATAATACTACATATGTTCAGCCTAAAAAGTGATAACAATACTTTTTATTGACTTTATTTAGTTTTTAATTACCTTATTGATGTGCATGGGCATTTTGCATGCATGTCTGGTGTCCCAGGAGGCCATGAGGGGCTTAGGACCCCTGAGACTGGAGTGATGGTTGTGAGCTGCAACATGGGTGTCGGAAATCAAACTAGGATCCTCTAGAAGAGCAGCCAGTGCTTCAAACATTAAGTTCTCTCTCCAGCGCCCAATAATAATTTTTAAAACCACATTTCTGTCACCTTTTGCGTTGTTTTAAAAGGCTTATTTTATTTATGTAGATGAGTGTTTTGTTTTCATGTAATTTTGTGTATCACATGCATGCCTGGTGCCCTGGGAGGTCAGAAGAGAGTGTCAGATCCCCCAGAACTGGAGAATGGACTGTGGTGAGCTGCCGTGTGGGAACTGAACCTGGTTCTCTGTATGAGCAACGAGTGTTCTTAATGGTTGAGCAATCTTTCCAGCCCTGTTTTGGTTTTTGAGACTGGGTTTTGTGGAGCCCAACCTAGCTTTGAATTCACTATGTAGCAGAGGTTACCCTCGAATCTTAATCCTCCTGTCCCCAACTCCCGCATGCTGGGGTGACAAGAATGTACCACCATGCCTGGCTTTCCATGTATCATCATCTAACTTGAAAAGTAGGTGCCTTTGAGGACTTCTGGGTGTCTACCACAGCACCTTCCCTCCTCTGGAGGAAGTGCTGTCTTGAATCTCCTCCAGCCATTCCCACACGTTGCTCCCTTGTGTTAACACTGTATTGTTTAGAATTTTAGGTAAATATACTTCTTCTATAAAATCATGGTTTCCCTTTTTACACAGGCTTATGATGGTGAAAGTCCATGTCTGTTGCCTGTATACTGTACTTTGCTTTTTATTTCTGCCAAGAATCATTCTACTTTGTGGAGAAACTCAGAACTATTTGTCCCTTTAATTATACTGGATGTT
Source organism: Rhynchomys soricoides (assembly GCA_019843965.1). Taxonomy (NCBI): domain Eukaryota; kingdom Metazoa; phylum Chordata; class Mammalia; order Rodentia; family Muridae; genus Rhynchomys; species Rhynchomys soricoides. The sequence continues at coordinate 1,654,738 of JADRCH010000183.1, read as the reverse complement.
GGTTGTATGATTTATTTTTGTTTTTTGTTTTTTATAAACAGGGTCTCAGTATATAGACTTACCTCACCAGGAACTCATTTTGTAGGCAGTCTGATCTTGAAGTTACAGAGATCCAGCTGCCTCTGCTTCCCAAGTGCTGGGATAAATGGCGTGGACCACACTCTCCAGCTTTCTTTCTTTTTTTATTTGCATATTAATCTACCCACAGTGTCTTGTTGTGTAGATAAGGTTTGATTCCAACTTTCGATCCTCCTGTCTTTGTCTCCTGAGTGCTGGAATTACTGACACACACCACGATGGCTAGTCCTTATATAACTGAAGAGTTGAGAAAGTGTCACTCGGAGGTTGGAAAGGGTTAAGGACTGGAGCTGGTGGGGCTGGAAATTCTGCAGCCTTGTTTACTGCATCTCTCCCCTTGGATACCTGGTTGTGGAGGCTTATGGGAGGCTGCTGGGAGGAAGAAGTATGCATGGCTAGTTGGTCCTGAGGTTGATGTCACCAAGACACATAGGCACGTGCTTGATTGGTGCCTGGTGCTGGAGGGTGGAAACAGAGAGGGAACTCAATGCGTGCTTATTGAGTGGCAGCTCGTGACTGGTGCTGAGCAGGTGGCAAGCTCATGGTCAGTGCACTGTCCCACCATTTCCTGCACCATCTCTTGCATCTGTGTGTGCTCAAGGTTAGTGAGCATCATTCTCTATGGTAACCACCTTTCAGATGGTGGAAATTTAAGTGACATGTCTGGGTTAAGAACCACTTCACTTGCTTGGGTCTTCTTCTGGTGAGGGGACTAGACAGGGATTCCACCAGTGTTCCCATGCTCTGTGCTGTCCAGCACTTAGCAGAGGCAGCTGGCAGGGCCAGCAATGAGTCATGCAGCAACCAGTAAGCCACAGTCTCCTTCTCTTCCGGTTTGTGATGATTCCTTCCTGAGACACCCTCTTCTACAGAAAGCCCTGGCTGTTCCTGAGAAACCATGCTCCTTTTACAACTGGGTTTTGTAAGCTCTGGCCTGGTTCCCAGGAGCCCTATGGATCTGTTGCTCCCAAGCCCACATCGCATTCTGCCTTTTGCATGCCTGTCTTGGGGACTAGGCTTCACAATTTCCTTCCTAAAGCTTTCCTGTCCTTTGTCACCTGGAGAAGGTCTAGAAACTTCTGGACCATCACCCCTTAGGGCTAGAGAGGGAAAGGTCCCAGAAGTGACCCCAGCTTGGGGATGACAAAATAACTGGTCTCTCTCTAGAGGACGAACCTGCCTGCCTTAGTTGAGTGGCTTTAGAGCCACTGGGCTCCTGTAAGCCGAGGAGGAGGACCCTCTGTGTTTTGAGTCTTTATGTGGGATCCAAGGATTGAATTTGAGTTGTCATACTTGTGCATCAAGTGCCTTTGCCTGCTGAGCCATCTTGCTTGGTTTGATATGTTTTAATTAAAAAGAAAAGAAAAGATTTGTTATTGTTGTCCTTCTTGCTGTTTGAGTGTCTTGCCTGCATGTATGTCTGTGCACCACATGCATGCAGTATTCAAGGAGGCAGGTAGAGGGTGTCTTTTGGAACTGGTGTTACAGGCTGCTCTATGTGGGTATTAGAATTCAAATCTTAACTGCTAAGCCTTCTCTCCAGCCCCCTTTTATCTATCTATCTATCTATCTATCTATCTATCTATCTATCTATCTTTGGTTTTTTGAGACAGGGTTTCTCTGTGTAGCCCTGGCTGTCCTGGAACTCACTCTGTAGATCAGGCTGGCCTCGAACTCAGAAATCCACCTGCCTCTGCCTCCCGAGTGCTGGGATTAAAGGTGTGCGCCACCACTGCCTGGCTATCCAGCCTCCTTTTAAAACAGCAACTGAACAATTAATCTTTTATCACGTTCTCAAATGTGACACAATATATTTGTATTATTAGCTTGTTTTTTTTTTTTTAATGCTTCTTTTTGTTTTAATTTCTTGGTTCTTTTGAGACAATATTTCACTCTGTATCCCTAGCTATCCTAACACACACTATACCAGTGGTTCTCCACCTTCTAATTCTGGGACCCTTTAATACAGCTCCTCATGTTGTGGTGACCCCAACAATAAAATTATTTTCATTAGCACTTCATAATTATAATTTTACTACTGTTATGGATTGTAATGTAAATATCTGGTATGCGACCCCCAAGTTGAGAACCACTGCATAATATAGATCAAGTTGGTCTCTAAACTGTGACAATCCTCCTCCTCCCTTTGCCTCTGCCTCTGCCTCTCTGCCTCTGGCTCTGCCTCTGCCTCCTGAGTGCTAGGCTCATAGGCATGTGTCACCATGTATGGCTAAAAGTATTTGTAACTTTGGAGCAGTGTCTGGTCCTAGGGCTGGGGCAGGGAGAGGTGAGCCTGTGCTACTCCCTAGAGCCAGACACTTAGGACGGCTTCAACCACGGAAGAAAGGCACAGGGTAAAGGATGCTGGGCTGGTGGAGCTCTGTCAGCTCCAGCTGGGGCAGTGTTCACAAGGGACACAAAGCAGAACATTTTGGTTCCACGTTCAGCTGTCTCAAATGATAAGCAGAAGGGGGCTAGAGAAATGGCTCAGGGGTTAAAAGCACTGGCTGCTCTTTTAGAGGATCTGAATTTGATTACCAACATCCACATGATAGGTCACAAACTATAACTCCAATCCCAAAGAGTCTGATGGATCAGACACTCTCTTCTGGTCTCTGTGTATAGAAGGCACATACATGGTATATAGACATACGTGCAGACAAACACCCAACACATAAAACCAATCTCTCTCTCTCTCTCTCTCTCTCTCTCTCTCTCTCTCTCTCTCTCTCCCTCTTCCCCCTTTCTCCTCCTCCTTCTCTTCTTCCTCCCCCCTTCTCCTATTTTTGGGATAGGATAGTTCTATATAGCTCTGGTCAGCCTAAAACTCAATGTAGACCAGGCTGGCCCTGAACTCAGAGTCTGCCTGCCTCGGCCTCCAGAGTGCCGGGATTAAAGGTGTGCACCACCTCATTTGGTCCAAAATGAATAAATATAAAAAAGAATAAGTTGGAGAAGCAGTTGAAGAAGTCATGCAGTTGTTTCTCACACATGCACATGGCTTGAGTGTACACACACAGGCGCACATGTACACATATACACACTCACACTCACACACATATACACACACAGGTGCATATGCACACACATACACACTCACACACATATACACACATGCACGCACACACTCACACACACATATACACACACAGGCACACATGTGCACACACACTCACATATACACACGCACTGGAAAACGAAAAAGCATGTTTTCTGACTTGTACAAAAGGTGTGCTTCGGTGATTAGCTGAGATGCTCATGTCTTCACTGATCTCTGTTGCCCTGTACCTGAGTCAGACCCATGTCTGAAACATCTTTGAGGCCTCTTTGTCTGGGGTCTTTGATTAGATGACCCTTCTTCTGCCTGCTTTCCTCCTTGCTATCCTGGTCCATTTGTCTCAGCTCCCTCCTTCCTGACCCTTGAATGGCCCAGCAGACTGGGAAGTCCCTGCAGGCTGGTTCACCGGAAACTGTTTTATAGATCAGGGGTTGGTGTGTATTGGAGGCTTTGCCCTGACTTGCTGGGTTCATTTAGGCCATGCTGGGAACAGGGTGAGGCTGGCTTTCTCCACCCCATGCATCCCTGGCCCTATTTGTACAAAGTTGAGCATCAGCTGCATACTGGGCCCATGTTCCTGTGACTCTCCTTGGACCTCCCTACCCTACCCTACCTCACACTACCCCACCCCACCCACCCCACCCCCAAACAGCAAGTGCTGGCTGGAGAGCAAGATTGAAGGCCTTAACATTGACAACAGTGAACAGCCTTCATAGGGGAGTTTCACCTGTTTTGAACCTCAAAGAAGAGGTGGGCCTGAAGGCAGGTAGGAGGCTATCATCCAAAATCACTGCCCTGAAGGGCCCAGGGAGGATTGTGGGAGTCCTGAGTGTGCACAGCAGGGTTATATTCTCCAAGTCCAGGAGTACATAGGAAGCTTCTAGAAGACATGCTGTCCTCTTACGGGCAGTTAGGAGGGGTCTGGCTGAGTTGCCCTGTTGTGGAGAGGTCTGGCTGCTTGAGGATTTCCTTGCTGACTTGCCAGCCGAGGCATTGCCCTCTCCCCTCTGCCTGTGGCTGCTGAGGATTGGCCAAATCCCGTACACTGTGAATTGGTGTGGGAGAGTGCCCTGGTAGTGCTCATGGTGCTTTGCAGTGCCCACCTCTGCTGTCCATCGTTTCCAAGGCTAGCTCATAGAGATCCTGTCTGAAAAGGCTGAGTATGTGCTGAGGCCTCAATGCTGAAGAGTGCTCAGGGATCAAGGGGGGCTCCAGCTAAGCTGTCTGTGAGGAAAGCCACAGGACTGGAGGATGGAATGGGGCTAGGAGGACAGGTCACAAGGCTATTTTCACGGCCTTGTAGGATCTGGGGGTGTCCTGTGCTGACATCAGCTCCGGTGAGCCTCTGTAGCACCCTTTGTCTCACCCCGCCTATCTGGGGATTTCCTAGCTGTGGAACTTGGTCAGAAGTGACCTACCCAAGGGGAGGGGTCTGGTCTGCAGAAGCAAGTTAGAAAATTTCATCCTGCAGGCTATAATCAGTGGTTTGGAAAAGATGCAGGCATAACTCAGATGAACCAGAGCTCATCAGTGTGACTCAATTCTGGGTCTTTTCTTTTTGATAACTGAGGAAACAAACCATTTTCTGCTCATTACGAATGAGGAAAGCTAGCGATGCCTGGAATTTCCTTGGAATTATCACAGGAGATGAAGAATGGGTCATTTGGAACAGCTCCTGGATCAAGCTTTACCTGAAGCAATCCCTAGTTCTAGGTTGTAGGGTGCTATCTGTCTGTAAATACTGTTACAGTTTAAAAATCCTTTCTAATAGTAATTACTTAATAATTATTAAGTGTATAATAATGATCTAAATAGAGCTTAAGATAAAATCTTACAGACTATGGGGTCTGCGTTTGGCAATAGCACAGCAGGTATGTAGTGAAAGGGAGCAAAGTGCTGATTCAGGTCAACCGGGGCTGTTTGGCACAAGGTCAGACTAGAAAAGTCATGAGACCTACTCAGGGTTTTACAGCTGCTAGGAAGCCCTATTGCTGTTGTTTGTTTGCTTGTTTGTTTTTTGAGATGGGGTCTAATGGACTCCAGGCTGGTCTCAAGATGAACTTAAACTTCTGATCCTCCTGCCTCCACCCACTGGGATATTACGTCTAAACCCATGGTTTTCTTACTTGGTACTGGGGATTGAATCCGGATCCTTGTGCATGCTGGGCAAGCAGTCTACCAATTCTTTGGTATTCCCAGGCCCCCACCCACTAATTATTGCTATTCACTGAACTTCTCCACATACCCAGAGAAACCAGCAGTACACATTAACCTTCTTTTGTCCTTTTCCACCCTGAGAATGACAAGGATTCCTTTTCTTTTCCAAAATGGGAACCAGAAGCCCAGAGAGGCTGAAGGTTGACCAAAAGTCACACAGCATGGAGGTTGTAGAGCTGTTCAAGGTCCCAAGTCCTGTATGCATTTTGCCCTGCCCCGTGTGATAGCTGCTGCTTCTCCTTTCAGGTAGGGCTCAGGGCCGCAGAGGTCACAAAGGGCATGGGAAGGGCCCCTTCTCACTTAGAAGTTCAGAACTTCTAAGCCTCCAGCCGAGAGGCCTGGAGCCCGGCTTCCAAAGCTGGTTTTATCCTACCCGAGGTTTCTAAACACACAACAAGGGTTAAAACTCAGAATCAAATTTGTAGGGAATCTGCACTGTTTCTGGCAGAGCTTACCTGAACTGAACCAGAGCCCTGGTTCTGAGCACAGAGCACATGGTCTTTGCACCTCTTCCTGAAACACCCTGCTCAAATTCAAGAGTTCTGTGGGCCACAGATGCAGTGTTCTCACAGTAGGTTCAAGTCTTTGTGTTCCTGTAGAAACAGGATGATTTCCCTACGGAAGTCAGCGACTGTTGGCACTGCCCAGCCTGCTGAGCCATCTCGTCAGCCCAGAATGTTTCAAAATTGCTGTCTGGAGGCAGGCATGATGGCACATGGTTTTAACCTAGCAGAGGCAGGGAGCTCTCTGTGTTCGAGGTTCATCTGGTCTATAGAGTGTGTTCCATGCTAGGTCTACATGTTGAGATCCCATCTCAGCACTAATAATTCATTACATTGCTGCTTGGGTTGTTGGCTCAAGTTTCACAAAAAGTCCTTAAAATGAATCCAGGTTTGAGATTAGGACATGAGGTCCTATAGTTTCTGAAATGGCCCTAGGCACACTTCTGCCATCTTGCACAAGGTTTTTATGCAAAGTGCTGTCCTCAGCAAGATGATTACAAAAGGAAAACTGATTAACTCTGAAAAATATTGAAGAAGCCAAGACTTCTTCACGTGAAAGTCAGCAAGCTCATCCATCAGGGTAATGCAGAACTGCTTTCATTTTCAGTAAGTGATAAAATTGTATCAATTGTTCCAAAATAAACTTAAAATGTTTATCATAATTTAGCCCCTCACCCCTCTCATGAATGCATGCGGCGGTCAGACTGTATCATGTGGAAGTCATTTCAATGTTGTTCCTGGGGATGGGAATCAGGTGTTTAGGTTTGGTGGCTAGAAACTCTGCCTACTGAACCATCTGGCCAGCTCAAAGATCACTCTGTACTGCTCTGTTTGGTAAGCGAAGTTTGCTGCTTGGTAGACTTTATATGAATTTTGTGGGGAAAATTAGGTCTTATAGACAAGTGACTAACTGGCCACACGTGGTTACTGATGTGCAGGTGCTGACATCCTCATTAAAGACTGAAACTGTACACCTAAGAATTAAAGACACGGATGCCTTTCTTTTCGTACGCAGGTCTGGGATTCCTGCAAAGTGTGTTGCAGTTCTGTGATCTACTACTCTTGTTTCTAGATGAAGAGATAGGCGAGAAGCTGTGGCTTCCTCAAATTACCCACGTGGCCCTGAGTGGCTGTGATTTCCTAAAGATGAAAAGCAAATACAGCCTCTATTCCCTGCCCCGTGGCCCTGTTTGAAGTACTAGCGACACTCCAACGTTCTCCTGGAAAGTTTCTAAACAGGTAAGGCTTTAACAAAGCAGGTGTGCAGTGTTTACAACCGGGGTTCCATTTTCCAGTGTCCTTTGATACATTTCTGCTAGGGGACTGGGGCGCTGAGCTCTCCAGGAAAAGTTCTCACAAACAGACATGTGCCTCCCCCGCTCCCCACAGACAAGTTCTTTGTTCTATTGTTGCTTTAGACAGAATCTCCCTCTGTATCCCAGGCTGTCCTTGAACTTGTGGCAATTCTCCTGTCTCAGCCTCCCAAGTGTTGGCTTGGGCCACCACACCTGACTTTTGCTTCTATTTTATTTCATTAAATTTTTTTTTTTTTGTAGTTTTGAGGACATTTGCACATTTATTTTATTTTTTTATCATGTGTCTGTGTGTGCCTGTGTGCATGTGAGTGCAGGTTCCCACAGAGGCCAGAAGAATGCAGGATCCCCTGGAGCAAGAGTTACCAGAAGTGATGAGTTAGTTCTCTACAAGAGCGATAAGCACTCTTAACTGCCAAGCCATCTCTCTACCCCCTATTTATTTGGTGTGCTGTCTAGTTTTATGTCAACTTGACAGGGGCTAGAATCACTGGAAAGGAGAGAGCCTCAACTGAGAAGATGCCACCATAAGGCTGTCTGTAGGAGGTGGGCATGCTGGCAAACTGCCTTTAATCCCAACACACAGGAGGCAAAGGCAGGTGGGTCCCTGTGAGTTCAAAAACCAAACCAAACCAACCAACCAACGAACCAACCAACCAACACCAACAAAAACAAACCAAACCAAAACTGGGCTGTAGGCAAGCCTGTAGTGCATTTTCTTTATTAGCAATTGATGGAGGAAGGCCCAGCCCATTATGGGTGGTGCTACCCCTGGGCTGGTGGTTTTTGGGTTCTATAAAAAAGCAGGCAGAGCAAGCCATGAGCAAGTCAGTAAGCAGCAACCCCCCACAACCTCTGCATCAGCTCCTGCCTCCAGGTTCCTGCCCTGTTTGCGTTTCTGTCCTGACTTCCTTCAGTGATGGATGTGAAAGAGTAAGCCAAGAAACCCTTTCCTCCCTAACTTGCTTTTGATCTTGTTGTTTCATCATAGCAAGCAATAACAATTCATACATGCGCATCTGTGTGCATGTATCTGTGTGTGCATGTTTGCATATACATGTGAAAGCCAGAGGATGACCTGCCTTAGATGGCATTCCTCAGGAGCCATTCAATTTATTTTTGAGACAGGGTCTTTCACCAGGACCCAGGGCTTCTGACTACTCTAACTGGCTGGCCATTGAGCCCCTGGGGTCTGCCTGTCTCTGTCATATCAGAGCTGGGATTACAAGCACACACAGTCCTGCCTGGCTTTTTACATGGGTATTTCCCAGTGAACTCAGATGCTTATGTTTACATGACAAACACCAACGGAGCCATCTTTTCAGCCCCTAATGAGAGTCTCCCTACAGCCAGGATGTGCTTGGATGTTCTTATTTGAAAACACACCGCTGAGGTGCTTCTATATAATCCAGGTTCCTCAGCTGAAACTTACTGTCGATGAGGCTGGCTGGTCCTTCTCTGGCAGTGTGCTGAGCTCCAGACTATCTCTAGTCTTTGACTGTCAAGAGTTCATCACTGTGCAAAGGCACCAGAGCACAGCAGGTCACTATGGCAACATGCCTGAGTCAATCAACCTGTCAGGAAGAGAGGCTGGCTTTCGGTTGGAGGCTTCAGGCATGGTTGCCAGATTCTCTCAGGTTGGGGCCTATATCAAAGCAATATAGTATGGAAGGAGAACGGGGCATGTATTGGTCAGAGTTTTCTAAAAGAGCAACATTCTAAAAGAACGCATGTGAATTTATTGAAAGAGGACTTCTGGGACTGGAGAGATGGCTCTGCAGTTAAGAGCACCGGCTGTTCTTCCAGAGGTCCTAAGTTCAATTCCCAGCATCCACATGGCGGCTCACAACTGTCTCCAGTTCCAGGAGATCCAGCACACTCACACACATGCATGCAAAACATTAATGTGCATAAAATAAAAATAAATCTTTTTTAAAAAGAAGATTTATTTGGCCTGCGTGGTGTGGTTGAGGTAGTCCACAATGGGACGTACAACAGAGATGCTGAGATCCCAGGAGTTGTTCAGCACACAGGGCTGGATGTCTTGGTGGTCCCAACATGATGCTGAAGGCCTGGAGGAGTCCTAGAGAGCTGTTAGTCTTCAGTCTAAGCTGGAAGCCTGAAAAAGCTGTGTCTTGAATCAGCAAAGGAGTGACACAGCATCAGGGTAGATGGACCTGGTAGTGAGAGTGAGTCCAAACAGGCAAAATACAGTTTCCTTCTTCCATGTCCTTTTATCCAGGGACCAGAAGGTGCTATCCACATTTAGGAGTCTTTCTGCTTCAAATAATCTGATCAAGAAAATCCTTTTTATGAATGCCTTGAGGCTTCTATTTTAGTTCATTTCATAGTCAAATTGACAACCAAAGTTAATCATCAAGGGGCATGAGCATGAGGCATGAACACAGGGTGAGAAGCGTCTCTCCTCCTGACAGCTGGGGAGCAGAGAGACAGACAGTGCCAGGGTCTCAGCAGCCCTTCTTCCCCCAGTAGACCCCACAGGGTTCCTGAAGGCTCCACTGGTTACCATATCACAAGGAGCTTCAGATGTAAAAGGTGGAGTGTCTGCTTGAGGCTAGCTTGCTCAGTGCTGCGGACTGGTTGTTTTTGATTGGTGTCTGTCTGGCTGTTGAATTATTGGTCTTTTGTACTTGTTAAATCCCAAGGAGCCTTTTAAAGACAAGAAAAAATTAGCTCGTTATGCAAGTTTGCAAATACTTTCTTCTGGTACGTAGTTGTTATTTGACTTTGAATGTGATTTCTGTTTTCTCTCTTAAACAGTAGGAAAAAGCTCAGTTTTGTATAGACACATATACCGTTTTCTTTGGCAATTTTGGGGGTCATGTGTGTTGAAATCCAGCCTCTCACATGTTGGGCAAGTTGTCTTAGGGTTTCCATTGCTGTGAGGAGACACCATGACCAAGAAGACTCTTATAAAAGATGACAGTTAATTGGGGCTGGCTTACAGTTCGGAGGTTCAGTCCATTATCATCATGGCAAGAAGCATGGCAGAGTCCAGGCAGACATGGTGGTGGAGAAGGAGCTGAGAAACCTACATCTTGATCCAAAGGCAGTCAGGAGGAGACTGTCCTGCAGGCAGCTAGGAGGAGGGTCTCTTCTGCACTGGGCAGAGCCTGAACATAGGACCTCAAAGTCCACTCTCACAACGACACACTTCCTCCAACAAGACCACACCTCCTAATAGTGCCACTTCCCATGGGCCAAGCATATTCAAACCACCACGCAAAAGTACTCTGCCATTGAGCTGTATCTCAAACCCTTTAAATGGGTAAAGTAAAAAGCCACACACTTCATTGAGTGTGTGTATTGTGCTCATGTGTATACATACATACATACATACATACATACATACATACATAAATATATATATATATAAGTTTGCATGCCATGTGTGTGAGGTCAGAGGATAACTTTTGGAGTCAATTCTCTCCTTCCACTGAGTGGCTGCTGGGGACTGAACTCAGGTCATTGGGCTTGGTGGCAAAGTACCTTTATAGGTTGAATTATTTCCATGGCTCCTCATTTAAACACACACACACACACACACACACACACACACAACACACACACACACACACACCACACAAATATGTGCATATTACATATATATGTGTGTGTGTGATTTCATTTTCATTGTGTACTTGTGTCTGTGTTGATGCAAGAGCACACATGCCATGGAGCATTGTGTGGAGATGAGAGGATTCATTTCAGGAGCTAGTTTTTTCCATGCTGAGGCATCCAGCAATTAAGCTCAGGGTATTAGACTCATACGGCCAGCACCTCTACCTGCTGAGCCATCTCAGCAGCCTCCCCCCTTTTGGGTAGTGTGGTAGGAGCTCACGGAACCCAGGCTGTCCTTGAACGTCTAGTCCTTTCAACTCCAATGCCCAAGTGTGGGGCTTACAGGCAATTAACCGCCACACCAGGCATAGATTTCTTATTTTTGTCTTTAATCAATAATCCCTTATGGGTATAAAAGCAATTTAGAATTATTTGACATAGGGAATGACTCTAGGGTAGGCTGTGTTGTTCTGTATGTATCAGTGGATAGAATAGCTGAGTCTCCTGCTGACAAATACAGTTTCCAAACTGTATTCAGTTAGAAAGATTGTTAGTAAGTGCTTACGTATTGATTAAAATGTAGAAACAGAGGTTAGTGCTACCAGTGAAGGCAGGAATCCAGCTACTGTCCTGGAGCCTCAGGCTTCATGAAAGGGGGCTGAAGATTCCCACTCTGACCTGTCACTGGTCAAACTGACTTTCTCTCTCTCTCTCTCTCTCTCTCTCTCTCTCTCTCTCTTTCTCTGGTTTTTCTCTTACTTACAAATGGGATGGGGATAACAGAGAGGTTTTTGTAGTGCCAGAAGCTTATGCAATTTAGAAACACTTTTAAAAAAAAAATAAAGATTTATTTATTTTAAGTATGAGTGTTCTATCTGTATGTACACCTGCATGCCAGAAGAGGGCATCAGATCCCACTACAGATAGTTGTGAACTACCATGTGATTGCTGGAATTGAACTCAGGATGAGCAGACAGTGCTCTTAACTGCTGGAGCACCTCTCCAGCCTCAGGGCACTGAATAGAGCTGTGGTTGTAGCTTAGTGGCAGAGTGCTTGTCTAGCATGCACAGGGCCCTGGGTTCAACCCTAACTATTGCCAAACAAAACTAAAAGTAGAAAAATTGCATGTTTAAAGCCCTGGATTCAATCCCAAGCACTGAAAAAAAAATCGGGTGGGGTGGAGGGAAGTCCCTGGAGAAATGACTTAATGGTTAAAGGCATTGGCTATTCTAATACAGGACGCAGGTTCAATTCTGAACATCTACAAGGCAGCTCACAACTGTCTGTAACTCCAGTTCCAGGGGATCAGACACCCACTTCTGGCCTCCAGAAATTCCAGACACACATGCAGGCAATGCACACACATGTACACTGAATAAAATAATCAATTTTTTTTCCAGACAGGGTTTCTCTGTGTAGCCCTGGCTGTCCTGGAACTCACTCTGTAGACCAGGCTGGCCTCAAACTCAGAAATCCGCCTACCTCTGCCTCCCAAGTGCTGGGATTAAAGGGATGGGCCACCACTGCCCAGCAAGATAATAAATTCTTAAAAATGGGGGTTGTGGATATGGCTCAATTGGTGGAGTGGTCACTGCACATACATGAAATCCTAGATTCTGTCTTCAACACAACAGATTCTAGATTCGGGGCTGAGTCTTGCCATCTTGACACGTGAGAGAGGTGGAGGCTAGAGTGTCAGGAATTCAAAGTCATCCTTAGCTATGCAGTGAGTTTGAGGCTTGCCTGGGCTACATGAGACCCTGTCTCAAAAAAAGAGACAAACAAAAGCCAACTCTGAGGTTAAACCTTTCCCCTGCCCTGGATTAAACTCTCCCAGCTTTAACACCAGTCCATCTGATGGTGGCTTTGGAAGTGAGATCAGCTCCTGTTTGTTGACTCTGCCCACCTGAAGTGTGCAAGAAGCGTGACCTTTGCATGTGGCAGCTTGCCTGGAGTCGGCATGCTAACATGCTAACACTCTCAAGCTGAAGGAGCTGGCAGACACCCCCCGGTAGTCATCCTTGAAGGGTGACCTTTCTTTCTAGAGGGTACCCATCTGCTTCTCTTTTCTAATCTGTGATCACCTGTTCTTCATGGTTCAGGCAGGCCCCTGGTGTCCCTTTCTGTCCCCTCCGACCTCTCTTCTGCTCTGAGGATCCTTAGAGCTGCCTGGAAAGGAGGTATGAGCTGGTGACCTTGGCAGCTCTCCCCTAGGCAAGGCTGTGGAGGGGGGAGGCGGGCATGAGGAATTGCTATGCTCTCCCATGGTGTCCGTCACTCTGCACATGTTAGCTGTTCACCGAGGTTACCAGTGCATTGTTGTTCCTCACACATGGATGGGGACAGAGAGGTTCCAGACCCATTGGCTAGTTGTATCCTCGTCACCATGCCATGTTTCCTTCAGCAGAGGTAGGCAAGGTACAAAAGGCATGTCTATTTAATGTGCAGTTAAGTCTTATCACGTGGATTGCTCTCTGGAGGTAGTGAGTTCCCTGATGTCAGGGGTATGCAAAAAGAATGAGGGTTCCTGGCTGCAGTTTTCTGGTGACTTTAACACAAATACTAGACCCTCCTCATAAAAATCCCTGTGGGATAACCAGACACATGAGCATCAACAACTATGGAGTCCATAGTTCCTCTGTGTTAAGGTTCCCTTTAAAACAAGCAGTTGAAAGCAGGGTATAATGTCATTGTTTTAGAAAGGTTTTATTTTTATTTTGTGGGTATAAGGGTTTTGCTTGAGAGGCCAAAAGAAAACCTGTGATCCTCTGGAACTGGAGTTACAGAGAACAGTGAGCACATGTGCTGGGAACTTGAACCCAGGTTCTTTGGAAGAGCAGCCAGTGTTCTTAACCACTGAGCTAACTCTCTACCTCCTTTTTAAGGAGCCTCATATACACCAGGCTGGTCCCTCAACTTTTTATGTTGCCAAGGATGACTTTGAACTTCCGATTCTACTGCCTTCATCTCTGTGTGCTGGGTTGACATGCCCTACCATGCCTAGTTTATGTAGTGCTGGGCATTGAACTCAGGACTTTGTGTGTGCTAAGCAAGTGCTTTACCAACTAACCCATATCCCTAACTCCCTTTCCTCCTTCTTTGACAGGGTTTCACACTGTAGCCTAGGCTGGCCAAGAATTCACTATATGGCTTCAAACTCACCACAATCCTCCTGTCTCATCTTCCAGAGCGTTGGGACTGCAGACATGAGCCATCGCTCCTGTTGTCTACATGTATGTTGCTCTCCAGAGGTAGTGAGTTCCCTAATGTCCTCTTTCCCGCAAGGCTGTTTTTTGATTGGGTAAAATGGAGCAGGCCACTGGAGAGGTCCTTTGACGATCTGTGTTTCCTCTCACACTTGTGTTGTTAGGGTAAGTGTCTTGGATGTTGGGAGAAAAAAAATCTAAATCAAGAAAAAGAATGCAGCTTTCTCTTCGTTATGAAGTCTACCCAATCTATTGAATCCATCAGTGGTGGCCTCTCACCTTGAGCCCCCTTCTCATCTGAAACGGAATGGAGAAAGGCTATTAAACTGCATTTAACAAATTCAGAGCGGCAGGTTCTTGGCTGGGGGAATGAATTCCACTTAGGAGAGCCATTCTTCCTCAAAGGAGGCCAGTCGGGCTGGAGAAGAGAACTTGGAGTGCCTTTTGTTCTGAGGGGACCGCATCTGGATCTGAATGTGTCTCTACTCACAAGGAGACTCCTCATAATGAACTCAACTCCAAACACTCCGAGGACAAGGACTGGCACGCTTTTCAAAAGGAGAAAACATTTGGCTCCTGCTGGAGGCTGGGAGGGCTCCCGTTCCTGCTGGCAGGCATGTGGGCTTTGCAGGTGGGTGGAGGGCTCCTGGGCCAGGCTAGAGTCACCTTCCTGCTGAAACACTGTGAGCCTTCTCTGTCCATCTGCCCCTCCTGGGAGCTGGGGGCCTGAATTAATTTGCAATCCCCGTGTGAGTTTTTCTGCAAAAGCTGCCAAACGAGTTAGGACCATGAAAGGCATTTTAGGCAAGAGCGGGCCAAGACCAGTAGCGGCTGTGAAAAGCAAAACAAAACAAACAAACAAAACCCCAAAACCAAAAAACAAAAATATGAGGGGGCGGAGTCCCACCTGCAGACAAGGAGAATGACTCCATCCCAGCTCTGCTGGTGCCTCTGCTGTGACCAGAGGGGAAGTTGCACAACTTTGGTTGGTCCCTGAGGCCTTTCCTGCTGCAGAGGGCTGGAGCCCAAGCCTTGACATCAGAGGTGACACAGTTACTGCAGTCATAGCAGGCCGTGACTCTGCTGAGGACACTGCTGCCTTCTGGTTGTGTGGGTGGGTTGTCTTATGCAAGGAGCTCTGACTTCCCAACGTCCTAATTTCCTCACTTCCGCAGTGGGGAGTGGCCCCCAGAGCCAGTAAGGGCTTTATTAGTTACTGGTGATCCAGCCAGCTGTCCACTGATGGGTGGCCTGAGGTGTCCCCTCCTGGTGACCACAGGGAGACCCCGGGAGATGAATAGTCCAAATCAAAGGAAGTCGTTCCTACTGTGTGACCTTCACCTTTCCAGGTGTTCTTTTGATACATGAGGGGGTCAATCCAGGGTGGCTTGTTGTCCTCCCCATCTTAGAAAGTGAAATCTCATGGACCCTAAGCAGCTAGGGATCCTCAGGCTGCTCATTTTGAGGCCAGACAGAGAGAACAACCTGGAAGGAAAGACCTGAGCCTGTGAGGATGGGCTTGTACCTGGGGTGGGCAGAGCGAGACTCCTGGGGAGGGATCCGAACAGGAGGGGTTACAGGTAAAGGATGGGGAACATGAGCCTGAAGGGATTTCTGGACCTGGATGCCCATTTCTTTCTTGGGGCTGAGTGTTATAACCAAGCCTGGCACTGGAGGTTGCCAGCAGCAGGTGAAGGTCCTGTAGCCAGACCTTCTCTGAGAAAGCAGGAGGGCTCCAGGGAGGCAGGTGTACTCAGCTGGAGGCCGCAGGTCTGGGAGGGGAGGTCAGGCGGTCCTGAGACTGTCTGAGGGTAGCATGTAGAGTAAGGTCCAGGATTTGGGGGGCTCCGAGGTTCTTGGCAGCTGTGACCCTTTGGGATGGGATGATCCTGACAGGTGAGAAGGGCGTAGGGAGAATCTGGGGTCTAGAGCCCTTGCCTCCCTGACTCTGCCCACCTGGTATACTGCCTTCCTCCTTTCACACTTCCTGACCCAGCGACAGACCATGCTGCTCCCTTCTGTGCTCCCACTGTACTCCTTGTTGTGCTCTCTTCCAGGTGCTCCCATCTATGTGCTCCCCCGTTCCTGAGCCTCCTTTCTGTGCTCCCTTCCCTGTGCTCCCACTGTGCTCCTTTTAGTGCTCTCTATGCTCCCTTCCCTGTACTTCCTTCCACTTGCTCCTCCAATGTCCCTTCATGTGTCCCATGGCCATCTTTCTCAGATCCTCTGGTACCGTCATCACCTCTGTCCTCCCTGCTTGGATTTGCTCCACAGACAGTCCTGGAGCTCAGGGGACATTGTAAAGCTTGAAGTAACCAGGGCAGGATCCATGCCATGCTTGGCCTGTTCAGTGTGGCTTTAGAAAGGACCCGTCAGGGTGACCTCCCTTCTCACCTGTTCCTCCTTAGCCTCCGTAGCTCTCCATCCTCGGCGATGTGAGGACATCTCCTCACTTAGCAGTCTGGGTGCAGATGCTCAGGGACAGAGCAGAGTGCTTCACTGTGGATGGTTTGTGCAATAAAATCAAGATCAGAGCATGTAAACTAGAGCTGCTGGGCTAAGGGAGTGATGAAGGGAAGAGGGGAGAAGGGAGGAGACAGGGTGGGCAAGGAGAGGGGGAGAGATGGGGGAGGGGGGAGAGGAGAGACAGGGTAGGCGGCAGGGGGAAGAGAGGGGGAAGAGAGGTGGAGAAGGGGAAAAAAGAGAAAGGAGAAGGAAGAAAAGAGAGGAGAGAGAGAAGGGAAGGACAAGAGGAGAGTGTCTCCTTTCTGTCTCTCTCTTCTCAGACTTCTGCTGCCAGTAAGCCCTAGGGGTTCCTTGGGAGATGCTGAGGAGTCCCCCTGAGATAGATGCTCAACCTGCAGCACACAGGGCAGGCTCTTCTTGGCTGGAGGGCTGGGGGACTGAAGTGCTGGGATGTCTTTCAGAGCCTGTGTGTGTGTGTGTGTGTGTGTGTGTGTGTGTGGCCTCGGGTCTGCCAGGCATGGCTGCAAGTTCTGGAATGTGCAAATAAAGAATAGACCCTTGTCTATCCTCCTTCCAGTGAATCAGGATCCCCAGCTCTGTCTCCTCCATGGTCTCTCCAGGAGAAGGACCTGAGGGAATCCACCTTGCCCTGACTTCCCTTAATCCTCAGACTAGAGGAGACTTTGGAATTCCTGGAGAGGTCTCCTCCCCCTACCCCAGAATATGGAGCTCAAGGTTGCCATTTTCCCTCACTACCCCCTCCATTCCCCCAGGCCTTGCCCATAAGTGTATTTTTTGCTTCCTGGATGAACCAAAGCCAGTCAGGACCCTGGGCCAAGGATAGTACTAGGAAGCACTAGAGATTGAGGTTTGGGGTAGCCTGGGGTAGGAGAGCTCCCAGATTGTAGAATGGGAAGGCATGTAGTGTGTACTCACCCCATGACAATGGCTGAGAGCTCCTCATCCTATGCCCCTTGCTCTCTCTGCCCCTTGGTCACAGACTCTTAAAGCTTCTGCCTGCTGCTGCTTCCGGCTGACGCCAGCCACCAGCCACCTTAGCATTGTCTGTTTCCAGTGCTGCACAGGCCTGTTATTTCAGCTGTTGATTTATGATTCTTATTTATTGATAGAGAGACTTTCCCAAGAATATATAACTGCATACTGTAGGAGCTGGGATTTGAGCCCAGGGAGATTATTTTCTTTTAAAATTTCTGTAATACAATTTGTTTAAAGATTTACCTTTAAAAAAATCACCAAAAACAAAAATTATATGTATCCATGTGTGTTTGTGTCTGAGCATGTGTGTGCAGGTCCCTGTTGAGGCCAGAAGAGGGCGCTAGATTCCCTGGAAGTAGAGTGACAGGAGGTTTGAGCTGCTGTATATGGTGCTAGGAACTGAACTCAGGTCCTCTGCGAGAGCAGCAAGTGTTCGTAATTGTGGAGCCTTCTCTCTAGCTAAATTACAATGGAATGTTAGCGAATGTATCTGAGCCACCAGAATCATGTCTTGGAATGAGACTCTCTACACTGCTTGTCAGACCTTCTCCCGGACTCTTCCCTGCCTTTAGCTCAGAAACCTGAATGAGCAGGGAGAAGAGAGGCAGGAAGGACGTATTTGGAATGTGGGGGAGGGTGGCAGCTGGATGAGAGTAGCAAAAGCTAATGGTTAGTAAGCACCTACTGCATACAGTGGAAGGAGAGAACAAGCGCCCTAAAGTTGTTCTCTGACCTTGACTCATGCTGTATCCATGCAGGTACATAATACTCTCCCTCTCTCTAATGGAAACAAAACAAAATTTCAAAGTTGCTTTAAATGTTTCAATCTATTATTTCAGCCGGGCAGTAGTGGCGCTCGCCTTTAATCCCAGCACTCGGGAGGCAGAGGCAGGAGGATTTCTGAGTTCGAGGCCAGCCTGGACTACAGAGTGAGTTCCTGGACAGCCAGGGCTACACAGAGAAACCCTGTCTTGAAAAACCAAAACAAATAAATAAAAAATAAATAAATCTATTATTTCATTTTTCTTTTTTCTTTCTTTTGTCTTCTGTGCCCCTCCCCCCCATTTACTATGGTGCACATATGAAGGTCAGAGGACAATCTTGGAAGTTGGTTCTCTTGACTTCCCCTTGGCTTGAGATGGGATCCTGTTGGCTGATTTGTAAGCCAGGCTCTCTGGCCCATGGGTTCTGGTGATTCTTCTGTCTTTGCCTCTCACCTCACTGCAGGACTGCTGGGATTAAAGGCAGATACTGTTGTATCCCACTTTATATGAGTTCTGGATATTTGAACTCAGATCTTTATGCTTGTGAAGCAGGTACATTACCCATTGGGCCTTCTCCCTAGCCCATTTCCAACTATTTAATCCTTATGACAGCCCCCTTGACTAAGGACTAACATTATTCCCATTTTGAAAATGGTAAAAACTGAGGCCACTGCTCCCCCCAATCCCCACGATGTAGCTGGTAATTGGTAGAGAGCTGAGCCCACCTACATACACCAGCTGCAGGACCTGGCTTATTGGACAGGTAGGAGTCCTCCTGGGGAAAAACGCTGGGGTTGGGGGCAGGGTCCTCTCTTCCCTCTTCCTCGAACATCTGTGGCTGGCCAGAGTTCAGTGAACAGAGTCTCTGGTCCCCACCTCCTGCTCAGCTCAGCTCTGTCCTGGCTCCCCCAGGAGATTTAGGAGGGCAGCAGGGATGGGAGCTGGGATCCCCACAGCCCTCTGCTGAAGCTCACTTCCATTCATTTTCTTTAAATGCTTCTCTCTCCGTGTTTTTAAATCTAATTTTTCAGCTTCTTTTTTTTAATCTTCACTCAAGTTGCTTTCATGAAACAAAAAAGTGTATCTGTTTCCCTCTGCTGGAGCTGCCTGGGGAATTTCAATATAAAACAAACAAGTTGGCTTTTAAAATTAAAATTTTATGGGTGGCATTTCCTCATTTAATGGAAGGCACAAAAGGCTGGAGTAAAACCAGTTAACGTGGGGGCGGGACTCGGTGTTCAGCAAAATTAAACAACAGGACCGCCACACGCCAGGAGGAGGGATGGAGTGCAGAAGCTGGGAAGGGGCAGGGCAGTGATCCCGGCAGGCCATCAGTATCCTGGCCAGGCCTTGCCACTAGACCTCTACACTCAGGTTCTGGTGTGCACATCTGTCCTGCACAAAGGTAGTGGGTGATCGTGGGGTTGAAAAGAGAGTTCTGGGCAGTGGGGTCTGAATGGGGCTGAGTCTTGTGCCAAGGCCAGCGTCCACAGGAATAAGGATTCCTTAGAACAACTTGGGTCCCATCCAAGGAGGTGAGGTATGATCTTCATAAAAGCCATGTTCTAGGGACTGTACAGTCCAGGAGGTGGCAGGTGCCTCATGCAGGCTTTAAGAGTGAAAGGCCACGTGAGGTTAATGGGACTTTTGCTTCTTTGCTTCGCTGTGAGTCCCTCAGGGTACCTGTCACCCAGTGAAGGTTGCGTTTGGAGAAGAAGGGAAAATGGAGAAGAAGGGAAAATGGAGACCCAAGAAAGGGGAGGGGCTGTGCAGAGGGTGGTGGGGAGAACTGTTTTGTGCACTAGTGGGGGTAGAGTGCCTAGCAGTGGAGGAGAGGTAGTCAGGGAAGGTACTGGTCAGAAGAGGGAACTGTGAACAGGCAGATCTGCAGCAGCGGGCCTTGCTCTTATCACTGGGGCCCTGGAACTCCAGGGAGTATCCATAGGAAGCAGAGGCCTCTGTGAGATCAGTCTGAAGGACCAGCAGGAGGACAAGGAAAGTTCCAGCCAGGAGCAGACAAACCTAAGGTCTGGCTGGGGGTGGGGTGGGGGTGGGGGTTAGAGGAAAGGGATGCAGGGAAGGTGGGATCTTCTCTGGCTGGGGGCCTACAGGACAGGTAGGTGGGAGATGGAGAGTCAAGAGGTGGGTGTGGTCCAACGGTGTGGGGTCACTGAGAGCAGACCTCAGAATGACAGGAGTGTGATCTCACTGGGGCTTCTTTCCCTCCGCCCACAGGCAGTTTCTGGGCAAACAATGTCTTCTGTCCCCTTTCCCTCATCTCTCCTTGCTAGACCTTTCTGTCCTTCAGTGTGGTAGCTTTTTCCCCTGACTTCTTGCTATATTCTGATCTACAGAAAAAGTTACTCTGATCACTAAATGGGGGTCCCTTGAGTCAGCCATCGAGCTGGTCCTTATGGCCACAGTCAGCATCTCTTATTCACCTACTGGACCTTCAGATGAGAGTCATAGACTACAGATTGAGGATGGGTGTCTGACAGTATAGATATTATGTGCCAGGTCCCCTCTCTGGGGAGAAGAGGGATCTGTGAGGGAAACAGCACTCAGCCCCATCCCCAAGGGAACATCCCTTCCAGGCCTGTCTGAGGGACCAGTTTTACAACCTGTCTGAGGTTTACCTGTAAGTCTCTTTGAGGTCTGTTTGAAGGCTGAAGGATTGTGCTGAAGGTCAGCAGCAAAACCAGAAACAGATGGCCCCTGGCTTTCTCACCCCGTGTAACAGAGATGGTGGAAGTGACGAAGCTTGGAGTGGGTTGTTGCCATCAGGGTGCTGGCACGTTGCCTTTGGTGATAGGTAGAATCTATTTCAAATGCAGTGTATTGGTGCAGAACATTGGTCAGCTTTGCCAAACCTGACCAGCATGGCCAGTCACCTCCTCATATTTCACTGGGGAAGGAAGTAGTATCCTGTCTTTGGTGGGTTTTCAAGTATGAGAGGCTCATGTGATGAGCAAGTTGGGAGAGGATGGGGCTACGTTTTAAGTAAAGTGTCCCTCCTGGGCTCATGTGTGTGAATGCTTGGTTCCCAGCTAGTCTGTGTGTGTGTGTATGGGGGGGGGGTGGGTTGTAAAACCTTTTGGATGTGAGGTCTAGCTGGCAGATGTAGGGATTGTAGGCTTAGATTTTTCAAAACCTACTTTAATAAGGATTCTCTAGTGCTTGGACCCCCCCCTTCTAGCCCACCGTCCAAAGGCAGAGAGAAGAAAAGATGGCAGATAAGACAGGGGATGTGGACCTGCTTAGAAGTAATTCTTTGGGGGGATCCCAATCTTCATTTGTCAGGATTCCAGCAGTCCAGTTCAGTAGTGTTAGGACAGCAGACACATCAGCAGCGGTGGCACGATCCAGGAGAAACAGACAGGCCTCCACCAAATCGGCAAGAGTCAGGGGGAGCAACCAGGAACAGTTAGAATGCAAGGAGTTCTCTGCCATGCCTCAAGGAAGTGAAGATCAGCAAAGATGCTAGACCAAGAAAGAGTTGTATAGTCAGCTATGCAAGCACCTGTCACTGTTGCTGAGTGTTTATCCTCTCTCCAAATATCATGTGTCCTCCCGTGTGTCCTGCCTCAGGAAAATACCCCGTAAGTCTGTATCATATGATACTACCAGAAACTTCCACTTCCAGGGATGGACTTGTGGGTTATAGCTGGCTCTACCTCTGGTCCTAGCTCTGTTTCCTGATTCTCTGAGATGAGAGCATCTGAGGCTCCCATGGCTGTCATGAGCAGCTCCGTTTCCATGGTCTCCCTAAGGTGACAAACCACACCGTCTCCAACCATAAGGCAAAACAAATTCTCTGAGCTGGGAATGTGGCAATCACTAGAGTGTTTGCCTAGCACATGTGAAGCCCTGGGTTCAGTCTCAGCAACCCACAAACTGGGTGTGATGATGCACACCTGTGACCCAGCCTTCAGGGAGCAGAGGCAGAACCATTGGAAGTTCAAGGTCATCCTCAGCTACACAGGGAGTGTGAGGACAACCTGGGCTACACAAAATTATGTCTCACAAATAAACAAACAAATAAATAGATGAATAATCCCTCCTCTAATTTCGTCTTAGGAGGCATATGGTCACACTGACAGACTAAATGTTGACTAAATGACAGCAGCCAAGTTGGGGGGTGGGAGACAGGTCTCCCACCTGTAAGTGCACATTTTTATTGGAGTATGGAACTTTCTGGACTCGATATCCCAGTGCCATGTGAAATAGTGTTTTCCAGAGCCTTGTAAACTGTAGCATGCTCACGCCATGGCCTCGCTGTGAACACTAGCCTCTCTCCTTACGGGAGCTACAGGGGTAGAAACTTGTGAAGTTGTCTTATTTATGAAAATGTTAATTAAGCTCGGAATAGGTAGGTGAAGTGTGACTGGGTAAATACAGAGCAGACAATGAAAAGACCTGCTAATTTCTCTCTTGAATTCACATTTTGGGAACTGTTTATAAACTGAGAATTCTAATTACTTTCTTCACTCGAGCTTTTCCTCAGATGGCTATATCGCAACAGAATGATAGTCCCCGTGAAAAAAATCACCTATTTTCTCCAGTATTGGCCTGACTCTGACAAACCCTTAGCAGAGACTCACCCTTAATCAGTGCAGGAGTTTGTGCTTATGTGGTTTAAAAGTCCTGAAGGAGCTTCGGCCGAGGTCTCTTCATTCACGTTGAATGGAAGCCACATAGATGGATGGTCAGGCTTCTCCCAAATCCTGAGCTTTGGCTAGGTCAAACTGAGCTTCATTCTGACAATCTGTAGGCAGATGCATTATGGGTAGGACTTTTAAGTGTGAACAGGAGGTCATGCGGGGAACAGGATAGAGGGCAGTACTAAGTTTCCCTAGTGAAGACAAAAATGAACCCCTCTCCATTTGAGGCTTATATTGGACTGAACTAGCTTGGGTCATGTACATGGGGATCCCTGGGTTTGGTTTAGGTCTGGGTAAAGCCCAGCATGACAGCTATCACCGTGGTAACAGAAATGCTTCAAGTGCTAGAGACTAAGATGGTGCCCAGTCACACTGCTGGACCATGGGCTTTAAGTGCACAGACCTGGGTGTGTGTTCAACTGGCTGACCATGCTGTGCATCCCTAGGGAGCCTCATGGGCAGTCCTGGCCCAGCTTTGCCCCACCACTCAGTCACTTGCTTCTGCTTGCCCCCCCCACCCCTCTGTTGCCTTGAAGCCTGGCATGTCCAGGTACAGCAAAGAGCTCCAAACAGCCGAGGAGACAAGACAGAAAGCAGCAGAACAAAATTTATGGGAGAATTATCGTCATTTGCCAGAGATGTAACCTTATTACTAGGAAATCCAATAAAATTAACTAAAACACTTAATTATGGCAAGTAAGAGAGCTTAGTGAGATGTCACACACATAATAATAAAGGTTTAGTGCTTTGGAAAAACAACAGCTGCAATTAGTTTAAAAATACTATAGGCTGTTAAATTATTTTTACATTAACTAAATTGTGTGTACATGTGCATGTCTCTGTGTTTGTGTGAATGTAGAGGCCAGGAGGGGGCGTCGGATCCTCTGGAGCTGGAGATACAAGCAGCTGTGAGACATTTGATGTGGGTGCTGGGAACTGAACTCAGGTCCTCAGCAGTAGCTGCACATGCTTTTCCTGGCTAAGCCGTCTCCCTCGCCTTATTTATTCATTTATTTTTTCATGAGTGTGGGTGTGGGCTTTGAATGTGCTATAATGCACATAATACACAACTTGCGGGAAACAGCTCTCTCCTTCCACCACGTAGGTCCCGAGAATTGAACTCAGGTCCAGGACATCTTCTCTGTCCCAAATACAGTTGCTGGAGAAAGTCTTTATTTTTTCCCTCTCTCCTCCTCTTCTCTCTTGTCTCCTTTTAGGCAGACTTTTGCTAGGTCATGTAGCTCACACTGGCCTCAAACTTATGGTAATCCTCCTGTCTCGCTTCCTACATGCTGGGATTATGGGTATGTACTGAAACATCTGGCTTCATTTAATTTTAAAAATCTTTGTTTGTTTGTCTGGTTTTTTTGAGACAGGGTTTCACTGTATAGCTCTGGCTATCCTGGAACTCACTCTGTAGACCAGGCTGGCCTTGAACTCAGAGATCTGTCTGTCTGCCTCCTGAATCCTGGCACTAACAATGTACACCACTACCGTCTGTCTTAATTTAAAATCTTTTTTTAAAGATTTATGTTTATTTTATGTATATGAGTGCACTGCAGCTCTCTTCAGACACACCAGAAGAGGACATCAGATCCCATTACAGATGGTTGTGAGCCACCATGTGATTGCTGGGAATTGAACTCAGGACCTCTAGAAGAGCAGTCAGTGCTCTTAACCACTGAGCCAACTCTCCAGCCCCTAAAAGCTTTTTAAAAGAAGAATTCATTTGTGTTTATGTGTATTTGTGTCTGTCTGCTGTGTGCATGCACATGTGTGCGGTTGCCCTTAGAGGCCAGAAGATGACCTGAGTCCTTGGAGTCCATCCACAATGACTGTGGCTGTCATACCATCCATTGGAGGCATTCCCTAACCATCACTAGTCACTAAATACCACCGGACCTGATGCTCTTCCTGTGCTTGTGAGCTCAGCTGCTGTGGGCACCTTTCATGACAGAATCATGTGATGGTTGTCCTTGTGCAGGTGGATGCTTTCACTCAGCACAGTGCCTTTGAGATTCACCCATGTTCTACTTGAGTGGGAGCCAACCTCCTTTTAAATCCATGCTGTCCCCCACCGCATGGAAACGGTTCTGTGTTCTCCCAGGCATTTGTTGATGGACGCCTTTAGCTTCTGCCTCCTTGGCGATCATGGCTCACTCTGCTAATGTATATCGCTGCACAAAAAAATCAGTTTGAAACTGCTTGCAATTCTTTTGGGTCTGCCTGCAAGAAGAGTTGCTGGACCACGTGGCCTTGACAGTGCGTGGTGAAGACTGATCCTGTGCAGGATGCTCAGTGGACATCCTGGTCATGGCTCAGCTGGTGTCTCTATAGTTCATTCCATAATCAGTTGGGCTCACAGAAGGAGAAGGAAAAGTCTCAGGAGTGTCTGGACCTGGTGTCTTCTGCCTGAGCTGAGGGAGATAGGATGGCAGAAGTTTTTAAGGACATAGCTTCACTTTGGAGAGTGTGCGGTTGTCCCTGGCTCAGCTCTTCTGTGCATGTCCACTTGGATGTGGTGGCAACTTGGGCTGTCGAGGCTGTTGGTTTTGGAGGTGGAAGGTATGGGGCTGGGGGCAGCAGAGGGAGAGGGGAGAGGCACCTTTGGGTCATTCAAGGCTACCTGCAGCCCATTCTGTCTCTGTCACTCTCAGAGGAGTCAGTGACGAGGGTAGGGTGTTAATGAGAGCAATTGCTTCAGTCATTTCTTCAGTTTGGAGAGTCACAGGGTCTGGCAGCTGGCCCAGTGCAAATCATGGTGTTCAGGAAATGCTGGCTGTAATGTCACTGTGAGCTTGGGCCAGCAACAGCCTGCAAAGGCAGAGAAGCAAGAAGCCACCCTCCCATTCTGTCCCTTCCACCCTCTCCACTGCTTCCTGCCTCTTCTCTCTGCCAGACTCAGCCCTCCTTTCCACTTCCAGCTTTGCGTGTGTGCCAGGCTGGAGTCAGGTTCTGCCTAACCTCAGGGACTTCCCAGTCAGACAGGGGAATTGAAGTTGAGGCAATAAGCCCACCCTGAGTGGCGTCAGAGCTATGGAGCTCTTGTGCCAGTTTTTGGTGAGTTAGAGAAAGCTTCCTGGAGGAGGCAGAAGCATCAGGTGATGCTTCTCAGAGGGAAGCTGTTTCCATGGTCTTTCCAGGTGAGTATGGGTTTCTGGGATGGAGGATTTCAGGCAGAGCAACAGCATACATAGGTCAGGGGCTGGAAGGAACACAGTAGACAGGAGATGTCTTAGGGTTTCTATTTCTATGGTAAAATGATGGCCAAAAGCAACTTGGGGAGGAGAGGGTTTATTATTACGACTCTTGGGTCATACTCCATTGCTGATGGAAGCTAGGACAGGAACTCAAATGGAGCAGGGATGTGGACTGGAGCTGCCAGGCAGGGGCCATGGAGAAATACTGCTTACTGGCTTGCTTCCCATCTCTTGCTCAACCTGCTTTCCTATAGTCCCCAGGAGCAATAGCCTAGGGATGACACCACCCACAGTAGGCTGGACCCTCCCACATCAGTCACTAATTTAAGAAGCACACCATAGGATAATCTGGTGGGAACATTTTCTCAGTTGAGACTCCCTTTTCCCAAATGACTCAGCCTGTGTCAAGTTGACATAAGCCAGCACAGTAGGATGGGGGTGAGGTTGGGCAAGGGGGCAAGGTGGCTGAGCTGTATTGAGGGGTCTGTAAGACCACACTCCAGACCTGAAGCTTGATCCATAACCCATGTGCCTGTGTGTGTGTGTGTGTGTGTGTGTGTGTGTGTGTCTTGAGAAAGGGTTAGGAAGCCCATGTGGGCAATAAGTACAGGCATACAGGCAGAGCACACTGTGAAGTGGCTGTCCCTGTTGATACCAACCATAATCACAAGGTACTGAGCTAGCTGCTATGGGTCAGGGCCCAACCATGTTTTTGGAGTCATGGGAGCTTAATTGTACAAAGCACAGAGAACCAAACACAGTTACTGCTCACCTCACACCTCTCTGCCCCACCCTATAGGTCACACTCAATACATAAAATCCACAGATGTGAACTCATCTCTGAAGGGCCTACTAAGGCTAGATGTGTGCCCAACTGGTGGGTATTGTGTGACAAGACCGTTCCTGGGGAACACAGCACACACACCTCAGATAGGGAACCCATGAGAGACCAAAGAACAGACACCATCAAAGTCCAACTTGGTGAACCAATATGCTTTATTAGGGTTACTTACAGGAATATAGGTGACAGGTTACTTACAGGAACAGAACTTAAAGACATCTGAATCACCAAAGCTCAGCTCAGTATGGGTGACAGCTAACAAAGCTGAGAACCCAGAGCACACTGCACAGCCTACAGGCATCTAGGTAGGTTGGAGAGTTTCCTCTCCAGGTGGATCAGTTGATACATGTCTCTTCCGGGCAGCTAGGCTGGTCTGTCGTTTGTTACAGCTTGGCTTGTGCATGAGTAGGGATCTACAATTTTACTTACTCACACTGGGAGGGAGGGGGCCTAGTGAGTCTGGTAAGTCTCAGGGTCTTCCTGAAGCTATTTTGAGTTGTGTATCTTCTGGCTTAAGGAACTTCCCTGCAGGTAGGAATGTTTCAGTCTCAGGAGGAAATTGTTCTACAATACTGGGCATTGTTCCTTTGCTCCTTGGAGCTGTGGGTTGCAGGCCTGGGGCTGAATCAGAGAAACACACTTACAGATCACCCCTGGAGCGCCTCTGCTCCATAGTTAGCACAGTAGCTGGAGAGACAGCTCTAAGGAGGAACTGTCCAACCACAGTAAAAGCAACTTTCTTTAGTGGGGCATGCTTCTTGGACTCCAGACATGAATGACTGGTAAAGCTGACATACCAGGCATGGGGCAGAAAGTTGACTCACTCCAAAAAGAACTCTTACCTCTTCTAAGACCTTTGGCCTACTAGGGTGAGCACAGACAGAAGGGACCTGAACAGTGTGGGCATGTCACACATGGTGAATGTCCTATTTGCTGTGGATGGTAAAGAGGGCCTTGTACCAGGTAGGGTGGAACTTAGACCTCAGGGGTACTTGGGGGTCTGAGTCTGAGGTGGGACAAATGAATAAGGGGAGTGGGGTGGGGGCAAGGTCCCTGGGTGCTGGGAATGGGAGAAGTCACTGGCCATGTGCCAGGTACTGCCCACAGTGTACCACGTGGGTTAATTCATTTAAGCCCTCTAACACCATGGAAGCAAGAATGTTAGCACCACACCGTAGGGGAGAGGCTATAGGTGCCCGAGTGGTTGGCATGGATCGTCCGTGGTAAAGGCTGCTCCCCAACAGATGGGCCTGAGTGTCTGCACCGTTGCAGAATCTTTGAGTCTGACTGGCGGTTTCCCTAGCCTGGATGTCCTTGAGGACAGTAATGGACCTGTCTCGGCCTTCTGTCCCCAGAAACCGATGCAGGCCCAGCGCCAGGAAGTTGATTAGAGACTGGAGGGAAGGGGGAGGGGAAGAGGGGAAGGGAAGCTGGTGGGTGGGGCTTATGAGACCTCCACTGGCATCCAGGGCCTCCTGTCCTATGCCTGTACCCACCCCGGCCTTCTGGGATCCCATCTGTACCTGTCACCCATGGGTGCTCCCTGTCTCTTGAAGCTCAGCCGTCTCCTTGTCCAAATCCATTTTTCCACCAGACAAACGAGGTCTGGTCCCGCCTTCCCATTCAATCCGACAAGCTGGCTGTCAGCTGCCATGGCATCTGCTCTTGTCAGAAAGATTAAGAAGGAAGCAAGAGACCCACAGCCCCTGAGCTGCCAGCCGGGCAGACTCCTGGCTGACTTCTACTGGGAAGGGATTGAGGAGCCAGCCTAGGCCAGTGGGGACATAGATCCCCACCGGCTCTTTTCCCTTAAGAATTGGAAGGGTGGTTAAAAGTATGGTCTCCTGAGCCAACCCCTGGGTTAAGTCTCAGCTCTGAGTTGACCCCACTGTGTGTTTCTTTGGGTCTCACTGAACCTCTCTGGGCCTTGGTTTTCTAGACTATAAAACAAAATAAAGATAATTATGTACAAATGAAGTGAATCATTACTATTGAAGTGCTCAGAACAAAATGTGTGCCTGGCGTTTAGTGTGAGGAATGCTCCTGGCAGTTTACTGGGGTACCCCTTGCCCCAGGGGTTGAGTGTGAACGAAAAGCCCTGCCTTGGCTCACACAGAGCCAGAGTACTAGAGAGCCACTGGAGAAGGCTTCCTGCACTCTACAGACCCCTGCCGACCCCAGGCCTGTTCCCTCTGCCCTGGGGACGTCCAGTGTGGTGGGGGAGATTTGGTATAAGAAGTGGGAACATCAGGAAGGAGAGGCACATAAGCTTGGTGGCTGTAGAAGAGGGCTTTCTGGAAGTCTGGGAGAGGCCAACATTGTCAGGAGGGTGCTGGGGTGTGAAGCCCCCCTACCTTTGTTTAATTTTTTTTTCTTTTTTTGAGACAGGCTTTCTCTGTGTAGCCTGGCTGGAATTTACTCTGTAGACCAGGCTGGCTTTGAACACTGAGATTCACCTGGCTCTACCTCCCAAGTGCTGGGATTAAAAGCGTGAGCCACCACTGCCCAGCTTCATTTTTGTTTTGCAAGGCAGGATCTCACTCTGAGCCCTGGCTGTCTTGGAACTCATTATGTAGATCAAGCTGGCCTCAAATTCACAGAGGTCTGCCTGCCTCTGCTCCCGAGTGGGTCACCAGGCTGGGCCTAGACCTTTGTTTTTTTGCTTTTTTTTTGGTTTTTCAAGACAGGGTTTCTCTGTGTAGCCCTGGCTGTCCTGGAACTCACTCTGTAGACCAGGCTGGCCTTGAACTCAGAAATCCACCTGCCTCTGCCTCCCAAGCGCTGGGATTAAAGGTGTGCGCCACCACTGCCCGGCGACCTTTGTTTTTAAGACAAAATTTTCTTCCTTCCTTCCTTCCTTTTTTAAGCATTTTATGGATTTATATTTAAGCACAAGAGCAGTTAAAGAATTTCTATATACGTACACAGCTATCTTACAATAAGGATTCAGGACATTCCAGCCTAGCAGACCGAAACTCTGGAACACTGTCTAAGCCCAGTCAACCTTCCCATTGGTATTTCTTTCTTTCTTTCTTTCTTTTTTAAAGAAATAATTCTTTTATTTTATCAGAATCTGATCCTAATGGACAGAAATAAATTTCTTTACAGAACACATAATCACTTAAAATATTTCCAAATACAAGTTTATATTAATAATGACAACAAATTCCTTAGAAACATAAAAATATTATTTTGTGGTTTGTAGTTGGTGGTGGTCTTTGAGACATGGTTCAGGCTGGCCTTGAACTTGCTAAGGATAATTTTGAACTTCTGATCCTCCTACATCCAAGTGCTGGGATTGCAAGCATGTGCCACTATGGCATACTTTGTTTTTGTTTTGTTTTGTTTTTAAAAAAAATTCAACTTTTAAGCTTGATCTTTTGGAACTTTAGATTTTTTCCTAGTGATTGGGTATTGCCTACAAGTATCTCTGGAAGTATTACTAGCAAGATAGGTCACAGACCCACTCTATTTATTCATAAGTATACAGTACAATTCTGAGCAAAATTTAATATATCGAAATGAAAACTAAAGTAGTTTAAATTCCTGGAAATTATGCTTTTTATATTTTTTTATTTTATTTTTTATTTTTGGTTTTTGGAGACAGGGTTTCTTTGTATAGCCTTGGCTGTCCTGGAACTCACTCTGTAGACCAGGCTGGCCTCGAACTCAGAAATCCGCCTGTCTCTGCCTCCCAAGTGCTGGGATTAAAATTATGCTTTTTAAAAACCAAAACCTAAAACCATGGTCTCACTACATAGCCCTGACTGGCCAAGACAGTTTTCTTATGTAGCTCTAGGTGATTTAGAACTCACGTCCTTGGCCTCTTACTCTTCTTAATTCTCCGCTTGTCTCCTAAGTGCTGGGGTTACAGGTGCAAGCTCTCATGCCCATCTGTTCTCCTTGAAAAAAATTATCTCACTACGTTACCCAAGTTGGCCTCAAAATTCCTGGCTCAAGTAATTCTCCTGAGTAGCTGGGCATGCTACCAAAACCCTAGTAAGGCCTTCTTTAAGGGACTCTAGCATCCAGCTTGCAGGTCACGCAGCGACTGAGCGCCGCAGGCTCTGTCCAGCAGGGGGCAGCCGCGGCGCGTGGATGTGTGTCGGCTTCGCTGCGCTGCTACCTAGGGAAGGGTCTAGGTAGGAGGTGGGGAGGTCAGACCAGGGTGTTCAGGTTTCCAGGGCTGGAGCGCCACTGTCATATCTCAGGATCAGTCCTGCCAGAGAGCAAGGACTCCCGCAAGAGCAGGGATCTTTAGTCATTCTCAATCCTGGGACAGTGTTAAAATCACTCCGGCAGTGCTAAAAATCTCAGGAGCCCATGCCTTCCTCAGATCAATGTCAGTCTCTGGGGGCGGGAACCCCAATTACAAAAATCACCTCTGACATACTAAGCAGATCGGGTCGCCAGGATTTGAGATTGAATAAACACAGTCCTGGCTACCTTTTACTTCCAGAGAGCGAAGTCCCGCGTGGATGGCAGTCCTGGGAGTTGATTTGGTTAGGGTTGGTTTGGAGGGTGAGAGGTGACAGAATTGACCGTACACAAAGGAGGGTGGGTGCCTGCTCCCACCCTCGGAGGGGGAAGTTCTCAGAGGGCAGGTAGAACACATGCGTTCTTGAGCATGTGTGCACAGGCATGCTTTGAGGGTTCAGGGTGACTACGTGCTTGCACACACATTTCTCTGGCCTGTACAGGTGCTACATGTGCATGTTGGTACAGGAGAGTTATTAATACTCAGAGCTGCTAAACAACTCCTGTGCTCATAGGCACGAATACGGGTATGTGCGCGCACAGGCACAGGCACAGGCACAGGCACAGGAACAGAGCTGCGCTTTTTCTCTGGCTTACGTGTCCCACAGTGTGTAGCTATCTCAGGGACAGAAACTTGCATGCCCTGTATCCATGGGTCTTTTCAAACTTCTGCAGACGTTGAGCTTTGCTGTTTGAAGGTCTTTTCCTTTCTTCTCTCATCCAACCTGATCGATATGCTTCCCTAGTGCAGCCTCCCCACAGACCACACACAGGCGGGATCTGTGCGGACAGAGTCAAGTGTGGGCTTAGAAAAACCCACAACCCTCCAGGCACGATTCCTTCAGCCAGCTCTAGGTTGGTAGCTGGTTCTGCTGGTAACAGCCTCCTCATAGCTGATGCAGCTGGGACCAGGCACTGGATACCCACCCAGCAGACCTGGTTCACCATGTTGGAAAGGGTAGGGGAGGCCCAAGGTACATAGAGCTGGATGGGGACAGAGAACTCCTGGACACACCAGTTCAGTTAGTAAAAATGGTGTGTGTGCTTAGTGGACCGAATGGTTGGTTGCATGGACTGAATATGACATATGTCTTGCTTTATTCGGTTGCCTTTGAGATAAGAGTTCAGGTCTGATGAAAAGTGAGCCCTCTTCACTGTCACCTCAGTGGAATGTGGAATCACATAGGAGACCCACTTTTGGGTGTGTCTGGGAGGGTATTTACTGGGCAGGGAAGACCTTCCCTGAATATGGGCAGTAATATATCACTGGTTGGGGGTCTCAGGCTGAATAAATGGAGAAAGTCGGGCTGGAGAGATGGCCCATTGGTTAAGAAAGATTACTGCTCTTGTGGATGACCTGAGTTTTTTTCCTAGCACCCATATGGGAGAGCCCACAATAGCCTGTAATTCCAGCTTCGGGGGACCCAATGCCACTTTTTCCCCCCTGGCCTGTGAGACCACATGTATATGGTCCAGGTATCACATGGTCACAGGGTTTTGGAGAAGGCAATCTATGCTACACAATTCTCTTTGCATCACGAGGTTGACTACCCTGTGACCAGCCACCTCATGGCCTAGCTACTATGCTTACAGTATGCAAGAATAATCCCTTCCTCCCTTAAGTTGCTTCTGGTGAGGTGTCTTATCTTAGCAAGGAGAAACATAACTAATACAGCTTTGACCTTCCTTTAGGATGGAGGTAATTTACACAGCCATGGCTACAGACAGCATGTCCACAGACAGGATCCTGTTGGGCATGGTCTGGATTGAGAACATTGGCTCTTTCTGTAAGAGAAGCCAATGCGCCTTTCTGTGAGACATATGCAGATCCCACCCCCTGGACATCAGCGCCAGGCCACATAGGAGAGGGTGCGAGCTCACCTGTCTGTAAGCTTCGAGGCAGGCCATTTTATAGGGGTAAAGGTGTGGCTGTACTGAATCTGTGTAACGCATTATCTGATGTTTGTATGTTCTGTTGTATGGTGGTGCAGGAAATGCGGCTTGGTGTGGGGTGTGTGTTAGACTGAACATGTGGCACCTGGTGTTGGGTGGGGTAAGATGAGTTTGGGTGAGACATGCTTGTTTTGGAGAGGAAGGAGGTACATGCATGTGTGTACTGGGCTAATGGGAATTTCAGTGTAGGTGAGATAGGTGCTCCATTGTTTTCTGTTGGACATGGTGAATGGGGTGTGTCCCACTGTGCACGTGGGGGTAGCTGGTTGGGTGGGGCATTCCTGAAGGCTGGTTCAAGGCTTTAGCATTCCAGTCAAGTTTTTGCATTCACAGGTAGCCTCAGGCTGCATGGATGGGGTGAGCGGGGCTCAGTCCTGATGCTGTTTTAACTATACTGCCCCCGGGGACAAGAGGCTAGCAGAGCTCTGCCTGTGAGCTTGTCCTGGAAGTAAGAAGGAAGGTTGGGTTGGTGGTTCCTACGGGAGCTTTGTCAGAAGTCCCCTGGCCTCTGACAGGCCTGTCTTGTGACCTCTGTCCAGGTGTACTTGAGGCCAACTGCCTTCCATGCCAAGGGACATCACTTCTTTTGACCCCAAGGCTACCTCTTCCCTGTGCCTCTGGTTGCTGATTCTTGTTATCTTGCTGGGCCAGCCTTCTACTTTTCTTCCCAGCACCAACATCCAGCTTCCACAGAGGCGATGGCTAGTGCACGTGTGCCCACCACACTGTAGTTCCTTCAGGTGTCACAGGGAAGCTCCTGGGAGACCTTGGTACCTCAAAGTCTGACATCAATTTCTTTGTGACCTACCTGAGTAGATTCCCAGTGCTCACTCATCCCACTGAGGGTGAACAGTGGGGAGGGGAACATGTTCTCTGTCAGATGCTCAGGCTGCTGGCCGGAGTCTCTCTTGAAAGATAGAAAAGGGTGCCTGCAAGCGATGCAGCCTGTCGTAGCTGAGGCTCACCCTTGGGATTAGGTTGGGTGTCCCGGCAAGAGGGGTGAAATAGCAAGGAAACAGATGAGTTTCCTTAAAAAAAAAGCTTTCCTGCTCCCAGGGTTTCACTGTCACTCAGGCTGGCCTTGAGGTTGTTTTAACTCAGACCCCCAAGTGCTGGGGTAACAGGCATGTACTCATATGCCCGGTTTAAGGAGGATCTTTATAGTCTCCAAGTCCTAGGAAAGATGGAAGCCCTAAACAGAGGGCACTGCTACTTGCCTTCTCACAGGACCTGTGCGCTCTTCGACCTTGCTTAGTATGCTGACGAGGGATCTTTGGGACTTAGAACATGGGTGTCCTGCAGTGTGCCTGTTGAACAGTGGGCATATGAGCACAGCTTCCTTACATGTTTGGTGTGTTTGTGTGTGTTGTACGTGTGTGCACACACATATATGCTCATGTGTGGTACCAGGGATGAACCACAGGGCCTCACACACAGGTCGCACTGTCAGCTCTCTGAACCCCGACATGGTGGCTGTGTGTGTAGGAAGAAGGCAGTAAGTAATAGCTGACATCAGAATCTGATAGTCACCCTCCTGACACGGAGACTTATGGCAGAGTGACATCAACCCTTAGTGGATCCTAGCTGCCACGATCCCACCTATCACATTGTGGAACTGAAGTCCTCACACACCCTGAGAGCAGGCATCCCTTGGCACCTGTCTTAGGGAGAAGAAACCCAGGGATGAGCAAGGCAGGGACTTGCTCGTGGTCTTGTGATGGTGACTGGAGGCAGAAAGCCTGACACCTGAGCTTTAGCTCTTAGGCACTGGTGCTGGCTGGGGGATACAGAGTCCTTGGAAAACAGTAAGAGCATAATAAGTGTTAGCATCACACACGGGAACAGTCTATCAGCAGCAGTATCTTTCTAGGAGGCCATACCAAGGTTTCTACCCCGCCTTTGATCATTCAGTTCCTGGATAAAAGACACACAAATTTTATTATTTATAATAAGCCTTAAACAGCACAAGAGCTGGGCAGATGTTTACCCTCTGTGCTACTAGAGCTTCCTTTCCTACAGATAACCCTGAGTTATCACTTACTATGTTTCATCTGGGCTGCTCTTAACTCCAATTGCCCAGCCTTCAGGGCCATGTTTTCCTGAACTCACCTAACCCATGATGGCTTCTCCATCCTCTCTTCCCTCTTCTCATGGTTCTCCCCTGCCCCCACACTCCCAAGCCTGGGAATCCTAAACCCTGCCTATGTCTCTTCTGCCCAGCTATTGGCTGTTGGCATCTTTATTTACCAATCAGAAATAACTTTGGGAGCAAGGTCACACAGTGTCACTTGGGTCTATGTGAGGACTCTAGTCTCCGGAGCAACCAGGTCTTGGGGGCCCACGCTTAGCTTTATAATACACAGCAAAAGACCAAACCTCAACAGCATAGTAAGTGTTAACATCACACAAGGAACTGCCCACCTAGGAAGAGTCAGAACAGAGTGCTAATTGTCACAGTTGATACGGAGGATCCTCAAGAACTAAAAACTGAACTGCCGTGTGTGACCCAGCTCTACCTACTCTGGGTGTGTTCCTGAAGGCCTCGACGTCCTACCTCAGAGAGACACATCAGTGCCAAGAAGGAAAACTTATTGTGTTTATTGCAGAGCTATTCACAATAGCCAGGACCCAGAAGCAGCCTCAATGCCTATCAACAGACAAGTAGACAAAGAAAATGCCCACGCACTCATGCATACATACATGTTTTCTTTGTTGTAAAGAAAATGTAATTACATAGTATGCAGGGAAATGGAACCAGATAGTATCGTGTTAAGTGAAACAAGCCAGACTCCGAAAGACAGACATTGTATGTTTTCTCTTGTAAACATGCAATCTAGATAAATATAGATACAAATCTGTACATGGCAATGAAAGTAGAGAGTTGATTGTAAATGGGAAGGGAAGGGTCCGAAGCAGGAGTGGAGAGGAGAACAAGATAAGGAAGTGGAGAAGAAAGACCAAATAAGTTTTTTTCTGAATTTGAAGAATCTGGATTTAAATAGACACACATATGCCTGAAAGTAGAAGTGGACTCCAGGGAAGGAAGGTTGTAGAGAGAATCTCTTGTGCATTGTATAAAAACATTCACCTGTCAATAAAAAAAGTCTATGGCCTAGGCTGGAGAGATGGCTCAGTGGTTAAGAGCACTGGCTGCTCTTCCAGAGGTCCTGAGTTCAATTCCCAGCAACCACATGGTGGCTCACAACCATCTGTGATGGGGTCTGATGCCCTCTTCTGGCATGCAGGTGTACATGCAGGTAGAACACTCATGTACATTAAATAAATAAAAATAAATCTTAAAAAGTCTATGGTCAATAAGCTGAAGAGTTCTGGCGGAGCGAGAGCATCAGATGTGGGAGGTTTGCCCTAAACTCTGAGGAGGAGACAGACACATAAAACTGAGGACCAGGTAATAGTCATGTGGTGTGGTAGGACGTAGAATAGAATAAATGAAATAATTAAGTTATACACTAATCTTATGGCCCATGCATTTATTCATAAATATAATTCTCAGAGTTGTTATTTCAGGGAACTTATGCATGGGTGGAAAAGCCCATGGTTACAGAAGGGGACAGTGGGGTTGAGGGTGAAGGTCACGAGGTAAATGACAGCAAGGCACTATGATGAATATGCATACACATGTCATAACAAAAGCCATTTTAAAAAAGATTTATTTATTATGTATACATTGTTCTGCCTGTATGTACTCCTGCAGGCCAGAAGAGGGTACCTGATCTCATTACACATGGCTATGGGCCACCATGTGGTTGCTGGGAATTGAACTCAGGACCTCTGGAAGAACAGCCAGTGCTCTTAACCACTGAGCCATCTCTCCAGCCTCAAAACCCATTATTTTAAACTTAAATAGCTAAGGAGGGGTAGAAACCTCTAGCTGAGATTTAAATACTTTCTACAACATAAGGCTTTGTCACATGGGCCACACCCCCTCATTCGGGTCATCTCCGTCCCTGCTCCCACCCATTCCCCCATGGATTCAGCTGGAACTAAGGCACTGCCTTGTCAGCTGAATGGGCTTGTCAGAGAACACTGGCTTTTGCCCTGGACTGGGCCTTCCCTCTCTCTGACTCTGGCATCTAGGAGTGCCCTCTGTTCAGGCTAGGAGGTGGGTGTCTTTGCAGAAGGCAGGCCCCTGGCTTGTCAGGTTTGGTTTGATTCATTCTAACACTATTTATTCCTTCATTTGCTGATCTTTGTTCTGCTCTGAGGAGGTTCTCAAGGAGTGTTCTCTGGGATTCAGGAGCCTCTGCCTACAGATTGAGGTGTTCAGGAAGCGCCCCACTGTTTTTCTCCTTTCTTGCCGATTTCACTTGCGATGTGGAGGGAGCCCCATCCTTTGCTTCCTTAGGCGTGTGGATGTAAGAGTGGCAGATGTAAGTGGGGGCTTCTAGCTAGTGGGAAGATGGGAGTGGACAGGTGCTCAGGGGGGCACTGAAGGTTCCTGGCAAGGAGGGGTAGGTAATGAAGACACAGTGAGTCAGTGCCCTGGCAGGCACTGAGTTCTTGAGCTAGGGCCTAATGTCCTTTCCTGCTAATATGTGGCCAGGATGCCTGTGCAGATGGATGTGCCCTCCAGAATAAACCTGTAGGTTTATTCTGACCTCCTTAGACTTCCTCTCTGGGGCCTCTATGAGGATCCCAGCCACAGTCTGTCTTGGGGGCTGTATTCTCAAAATATTGGATCAGTTCTTCCTGATGCTGTCCAACAGTGTTAGACTGTGTGAGATCTGGAAGGATACTTGGCTCTGGCTCTTTGGGGCTAGGGTCACAGTGGATAGTTCTCGGGCTTAATACTACTGGGAATTCTAAGCCAGGATGTCTTGTGAGGCCTCATGAGGGGTCCATGTGTGGTGAGGGATACAAGGAGAGACAAGGGCTTCCAGGCTGATGGGAGATATTGGACCATGAGGGGCCTGGAGATAACTCCTTCAGACAGAAGATTCTGGAAGGACACAGGTCTTGGTCATGGAAGAAATGAGAGAGGTGGACTTGGGTGGGAAATGTGGTAAATTTAAGGGTTTATTTTATTTTTAAAGATTTATTTATTTGTTTTATGTATATGAGTGCCCTGTAGTTGTCTTCAGACACACCAGAAGAGGGCATCAGATCCCATCACAGATGGTTGTGAGCCCCCATGTGGTTGCTGGGAATTGAACTCAGTGCCCCTGGAAGAGCAGCTAGTGCTCTTAACTGCCGAGCCATCTCTCCAGCCCTGTTTATTTGATTTTATTTTATTTTTATGTGGGTGTGAGGGTTTATACCTGTAATTCCAACACTCTGGAAGCAAGAGGATCAGAAGTTTGAGCACATCATTGGTTCTGTCTCAAGTTCAAGGCCAGTCCAGGGTAGCTGAGAGCTTATCTAAGGGGGAGGGGGTGTCTGGTATTCGTAGGACAGAAAAGTAGAAAGAGGTCTGAAGGGGGGAGGCAGTAGGGACATATGCGTGACATGCAAATAGGAGGGAGGAGGGGAGACACCACGTGTGCATGCTGATGTCACACGAAACCCATTTCATTGTCTGTGAAAATTCTTCATGAAAAGAGTTCGTTTGGTGTTTAGCCATGGTGATGCAGAGCAGTGCCAGGATCCTGTATTTGCAGTTTGAGTGTGTATTGGCAAGTGTGTAAATGCTGTTGCTCAGGAACAAAGGATTTTTTAAAAATCAGTTTCTTCAGTGTAAATGCCCATCTCCAGCCTTGAGTCACATTGCTTGGGGTACAGAGCTGCAGGGAGGGGCTGACAGTAGCTCTCCTAATCTGGTACAGGCTGGTTACCATGCAGATCAGAGAGAGGCCAGCTGACACATCCCCCACCCCAACCCCGTGTGTGTGTGTGTGTGTGTGTGTGTGTGTGTGTGTGTGTGTGTGTCTTCCCTTTTCCTTACATATTCACAACTAGCCTGACACTCACAGAGATCCACCTGCCTCTGCCTTCTGAGTGCAGGCATTAAAGGGGTGTGCCACATCCAGCCCAGCTTTCTTTTTTAGACACAGGCAGTAGAGAAGAACATTTCTCTCCAGAGTCCCTCTGTCTCCTTGTCCTCTAGAGTTAGCACACAGGACAGAAATGTTCCAGAAGGACAAACTGAACTGGAGAACCCCTTTGACAGCCTTGTCCTGTTTCTTGAGGGGACCTTGAAAACAGGTTCTTGGGAGAAAGTGGGAGTCAGGAGAGGGTGCTCACGTGATCAGGTTTCAATGCTGAGGACGGGAGGATGGCATGCTGGGATGAGAGGCTGATGACAATAATTATGACAATTATGCAAAATACACAAATAATAATTATGGAAAATCATGATTATTATTTGTGGGTGGGAGATGTCTGTAGCTTTTTTGGAGCTGGGTGCCCCTTTCCAAGTGGGTGGCTGAGTGTCATAGCCAGGCTCGGGGCTGGTTGGAAGGAGTGGGAATTTTCATCCCCGGACAGCTGTCCTGGGTCCTGGGTCTTAGGGGAAATCCTGCTTACTGATGGCACCAACAGCCCACTGTGATCTGCATGGTGTCCCTGGTCTCTCATGATGACTTAGCTCTAGGCTTTATTTCAGCTTTTATTTCCTTGTGAGGGA
Source organism: Rhynchomys soricoides (assembly GCA_019843965.1). NCBI lineage: Eukaryota > Metazoa > Chordata > Mammalia > Rodentia > Muridae > Rhynchomys > Rhynchomys soricoides. Next base: position 1,615,059 of record JADRCH010000183.1, on the reverse strand, counting down.
GTGCAGCTCTGGTCACCCTCATTTCACAGAGGGCGGGAACTAGGTTAAGTAACCTGTTGAGAGCCACACAGCCAGTCAGAGAAGGCTGGGCCAGAACCCTCGGTTGTGGACTCATGTGGTCATTGGAACCTGGACTTCAGCCTGTCTTCCCAGCTTTCTCTACATGTTTGATAAGACATCAGACACACTCCAGAGAAGCAAGGGTCAGCATTCCTGACAGACTTACCTGCTGGTGGTAGTAGTTCGTATTTAAAGCTCATTTATCTCCGAGGATAATTCTGCTACAAAGTGCCAATCATATCTATTGACACGAATGAAAAAGATAGATTATGCTCAGGTCTGGGCATGATGAGGACAGCGGGCTGTTTTCCACGTCACTGGGGAGTGAGAGGCACGTTAGACACTGGAAACAAGGTCATCAGAACCAAGGAATTAAAAACAAAACAATGTGTTTGTGTAGAGAGAAGGGGCGTGTATGTACGCCATGGAGGACACCTTTCGGTATTGGTCCTTGCTTTCTACCTTGTTTGAGACAAGGACTCTTGTTTACCACTGTATACCAGGCTTGCTGGCCCATGAGATTCCAGAGAGTCTCCCATCTCTGTCTTCCATCCTGCTTTAGGAGTGCTGGGATCACCTGTGCTAGGGTGATTGGCTTTCCCTGGGTTCTGGGGTTTGAACTCTAGTCATCAGGTTCTTGAGCTAAGTGGTCTCCTCACAGAGCCATCTCCTCAGCTGCCAATGAGCTGGAAAGTCTCCACAACCTGTGAGTGGGTCACCAGTCCCTCTGTGGGAACACAGGGATCCAAGCATAAAGAGAGCTCCCTCTCCTTCTGTGGCCTGTCAGTTATTGAGCCCATTTCTTTTGAATGTGTTTGGGTGTGTATGTATGTATGTATGTATGTATGTATGTATGTATGTATGTATTCACGCATTGGGGGATGGGGACAGAGGTCAACCTCAGGTGTAATTCCTCAAGATGCCTGTTCTCTCTCTCTCTCTCTCTCTCTCTCTCTCTCTCTCTCTCTGTGTTACTAGCTTGGAACCTGATGATAGGAGTAGGCTGTCTATGATGCCCCTAGGATATGTTACTTCTGCCTCCATGGCTGACTTTTTAAGAAAAATGTGAGCACGCCTTTAATCCCAACACTTGGGAGGCAGGTGGATTTCTGAGTTCGAGGCCAGCCTGGTCTACAGAGTGAGTTCTAGGACAGCCAGGGCTGCACAGAGAAACCCTGTCTCGAAAAAAACCAAAAACAAAAAAAACAAAAAAAACAAAAAAAACAAAAAAAGAAAGAAAGAAAAAAGAAAAAAGAAAAAGAAAAATGTGGGTCCTGGGGATCGAAGTAAGCTCTTCATGCTTGATGCTCATGCCCAAGCTACCTCCCCAGCACCCCATCCCCCATCCCCCATCCCCAGCCTGATGCTTTTCCTTTCTTTAAATGCAGTTTTGTGTTTTCAGACAGGCCTCAAACTCACTGTGCAGCTCAAGACGACCTTGTACTTCTGATCCTTCTGCCTTCCCTTCTCAAGCGCTGGGATTCCAGACATGCACCACTGTCCCTAGCTTTTAGGCAGGGTTAGAGATGGAACCCAGGACTGCATGCATCGTAAGCATTTGAGCTACATCCCTGGCCCTTCACCCACAACTGTTTTCAATCAGGAATTAGAAACTGGAGCAGCATCCTGTCTCTTGTGAGGAAGATGGTTAACGGGTGATGCTCTGACAGGTGGCTCTGTCCAGATGTGCTGATCCAGAGGCTCATCTGGGAAACCTTATGGGAAGAAAGCAAGTTGGGTCAGCATCTGAACCAGTTCTCACCATTTGGAAACTTCTCTCTGTGGCTGTGAAGATGAAATGAGAAAATGTTTGCATCTTGCACTGACCTTCTATCCTCTGATCTCCTTGCTTTCTTCCTGGTTTTTGGGGTGAGGCTGGCACCTCTTGGGTCCTCAGCACCCCTTTATTTAAGGGGTTTCCATCCTTCTAGATTCCTACTGGACCTTGATTTGCAGATTATCTGCATGTGGCAGAGCCAACATGGTAGAGGCAGCTCTAGGTGGGTGGAAAGATGGCTGTTCCTGTGTGGATGACTGGGCAGGCATGTGGCAGGAACGTTGGAGGCCATAACTCTTGGCAAAGGCTCTTTCCTCAGTACCGTCCTGAGTCCCTCCCAAACTCCATGTATGTATGTAAAGGATCCTAGGAATGAGACATGTTCTAAACTGTTAATAGTTTATTCCTGAAAGATCTGTAAACAAGCAGCATTCCCAGCTCTGTAAAGTGTGTGTGGAGGTAGCTCAGTCTGACTGAAGGCAGCACATGTGACTCTAAATGACTGTGTCAGCATGAGCTAGTGTCATTAATAACAACCCTGCACAGCCTGGCAGAAAGGCACGAGGGCAGGAGAGGGACTGGGACTAAGACGAAGTCTTGGATTCAGCAGACCTAGGTGTGTCTACTTAGTGTCTTCAGGGCTGTGTGACGTGATACTGTCTCATCACCTCTCTGAGCCCAGGTTTTTTATTTATGAATTTAAAATGCTAACGGTCTTTCTCCTGCAGGGCCACAAGAATGAAATGAGATGAACTGAGGGTGCTACTGTCTCTCTGTGCCTCCCTGCCTGCTACCTGTGCCTCCCTGCTGCTCTCTGCAACAGTGCAGACACTTGCTGCTCTAGCAAGCCTCCCATGAGCCTGAGGTTCCTCTACATGGCCTATTCTTCTCAGGTTTCTGGGTGGCTTGCCCCAGTTTCATGCAAGTCTCCGCTCACACAGCTGCTAAGAGGCTCCCCTGTCTAGAACAGCACCCAATGCTGTCCCCTCATTGCTTCAAGCTCTTCTGTAGGATGTTTAGGCATTTCCTTTCTTTCTCATCCACTTCTGCCTTTATACGCTGTCACAGGACAGGGACTGGGTCTCACTTGTCGTGGACCCTCCAGCACTGAGCACTTCTCACGACTCACAGTGTTCTCAGTGTTTGCTGGTAGAAGGAAGGGAGGGCTGAGTGGCAGGGGATCAATTCCGGCAATGAGGCTCAAGCTGTGCATTCTGGGAAGTGGTGCCAACGCAGGAAGAAACTTTAGGATGGACTCCCTCTGAAGCACTGCTTGGAAATCTCTGCCTTCACCAGGAGAGGGAAACAGGAAGCTACCTGGGATCTTGGTATCAGACCCTACCATGCAGGAGCTGTGCCTCAGGAGGAGTGCCAGTGTTCGTGTATTGGCAAAGAATGAGGGCTCACAGGAGTGTTCCTGTCAGATGTCTAGATTTTCTCAGGCATGTCCAGCTTGCAGCCTGTGAGCCATGACAGCAGACCAACACAAAATCATAAATTTATTTCAAACTGTGTGAGATTTTTGTCTTGTAACTGGATGACATGGTTCTGAAGAATATCCTAGATGACCATGTCTGGTCCCAGTGTCAAAAGGTTGGACAAGCTTGTTGACATGTGTCCACAGGTAGATCATGAGGTGTGTCCTGTGCTGGGTTGGTATGTGAGCATGGGCCTGGCTGTTTGGCATGCATTGAGCATACTGTTCCTTCTCAGATGAACAGTAGTATGTGGGACTGAACACAGATGCTGGTGTGAGCTCATGTGGGCACTAGGGCCCTGTGGGAGTGCAGGTGTGAATTGTTGGGGTGACCAGTGGCTACACTATCACGTGGATCATGGGAGGATGTGTATGTGTTTGTATTCCTGGTTTGAGCATGTTTCATGCATGGCTTCTGGATTCACGTGGGCGGGTGCGGATGAGTGTGTACACATGGATTATGTGTAAAGTTCTGGGTATGAATGTGTCTGTGGCTGAAATTTGGCTACTGCTTCCATGGCCAGGAGAAGCTTGTTTGCAATAACTTAGTAAATACGCCAGTGGTGTGTGTCATTTTGCTTGTGCTTTTGTGACTGGGCAACCTGATGTGTAGCTGTGGAAGAGAGGTGAGTGTCCCAGGATGGTTTCTGCTGATTGTGGCTGTCTCATTAGAAACATGATTACTTCAGAAGGCCAGGCACACAGGGGTGGGGATGGGGAGGTGGAGGGGTGGAGGCCATGGAGTGCAGGGCCGTATCGTGAGGATCACATCCCATTTGATACTAATTGGTTTGATGATGGTAATTGTCCTGTTGCAGACAGTGTGTCTATCTTCTCATTTACTATAATCAATAAGGTAGTATAGCTCGATGCAAATGAAGTGTGGGGAAGCGTGGGGCCATTTGTTAAGTCTTGTTCTAAATGTGTTTTGCTAATTAGCTGTAGCAGGGCTCCTCCCCCTTCCCCAGAGTGGGAGCGGGTGGCCACCTTGATGCTATGTTCTCTTCAGAGAAGCCCAGGGAAGACTCAACAGGGAGCTTCAGGGGACTTCAAGACTTTGCCAGGACCAGTGGTTCCATAGGACACTGCCCCTCAGCTCATGACTCCCTCAGATTGAACCTTTGGAAGGCATTGCCTCCTCCACCTGGGGCTGGCTGAGAGGTGCTCTGCAGCCTCTTCCATCTGACTGGGAGGTACTCAGTGGCTAGGACTGTGCTTTCTCCATCACACAGCTATCCTTCTCTTCAAGACTCTCACTGAGTCAAAGGTCCCAATGCTCTTGCTCTTTTTCAATCATTAGTGTCTTAGTCAGGGTTTCTATTCCTGCATAAACATCATGACCAAGATGCAGTTGGGGAGGAAAGGGTTATTCAGCTTACACTTCCATGCTGCTGTTCATCACAAAAGGAAGTCAGGACTGGAACTCAAGCAGGTCAGGAAGCAGGAGCTGATGCAGAGGCCATGGAGAGATGTTCCTTACTGGCTTGCTTCGTCTGGCTTTCTCAGCCTGCTTTCTTATAGAGCCCAAGTCTACCAGCCCACAGATGGTACCACTCACAAGGGGCCCTCTCCCCTTGATCACTAATTGAGAAAATGCCTTACCGCTGGATCTCATGGAGGCATTTTCTCAACTGAAGCTCCTTTCTCTGTGATAACTCCAGCTTGTGTCAAGTTGACACACAAAACTAGCCAGTACAATTACCTCAAAGGTCCTACAGAGGCTATGGATGCTCACGAGTTAGGGTGTCCTCTAGAACAGGGCTGTGGCGCTTCTGTCCCATGTAGTTGCTCAGATCTTAAGTCTGCATCTATAACCATGTATGGTGCATGCTGGGGACAGCGAGTCAGGGATGCTGCATGCTGGTAGGCTGCTCAGTACAGTGGTTCAGAAGAGACTTTGTATCCAGACTTTATGGATCCAATTCTCTGCCCCAGTACCTACTTCCTGTGTGTCTTAGCCAAGTTCCTTGGTCTCCCTGTTTGGAGGGGGAATGTTCACTCACAGGTATCCTGTGAGATTTCACCGAGCTAAATATATTTACTTAATAAAGTGAATGAATATACTCACTTTAATACTTGCTATGTGCCTGTGTGTTCATGTGTGTGTAGTGGCCAGAGAACAATCTTGAGTAGTGTTTCTCAAGAGTTGTCAAACTTGGATTTTTTTTGTTTGTTTTGTTTTTTAAAATTTATTTAATTTTATTTTACGTGTCTTGGGTATGTTGCCTTCACGTATGTCTGTGTGCACATGTGTGTGCTTTGCTCAAGGAAGCCAGAATCCCCTGGAACTGGACTTATAGCTATGTGGCTTCTTAACAACAATGACAACAACAACAACAACAACAACAACAACCAACCAACCACCATAGGTTCTGGAGAGCTTCATCTTTATCAACTGAGCTGTCTCCTCAGCCCTCCTTTTACTATTTGCTAAAATAAGTGAATTTGTCACCTTATAAGCCATGTTGCAATTGTTCAGTGGTCTCTCCTGGTTAGTGACTAGAGTCTTAGACATAGTAGAGGGAGAAATTCCATCATTGCAGAGAATTCTGCTGGATAAGGAAGCTATAGTACTGCAGTGTGAAAATAACTGAGCTCGGAGGAGGCCCCGCCCCTCCCAAGCGTCAGAGACCAGAAGGCTGAGGCCTGGTGAGAAGGTCCTCTCCTCTGTGCTCTGAGCCATCCCTGCACTCCCCTGCACCTGGTGCTCAGGTCTGAAAGCTCCCATAGCTGTTGCTCCAGATGGCCTGGGAGTGATTAACGAGAGACTCTGAGTGTGCACATGCAGGGGCTGGGGCTGTGTGCTGCCATAATCATTTTGGAGATTTCTTTGGGGAAGTGACAAATGGCATCCCAGCCTAGGAGTCCTTAGTGGGGCCATCCCATAAATCAGAGTAAAGGCTTTGCTTGCCTCTTGACTTGTCCAAAGGCCATGCGCCTTTCATGGCCCTGTCTCCCACATACTCTCCTGGGCTCTGGGGACATTGCATTGTTTGATTTGTCTTGCCCTTGTTCTGACTCTGCTAAGGATTCGAAGTCTGAATTTGGCAGAGTTTTCCTCCCTAGGCCTCGGTTTTCCCATCTGCAAAGTGCCTGTGGAAGGCAGTGTGCCCTTTGATTTCTGTGAGGTAGAACATGGGTCCTTCCATACTGGATTATTAGGGATGTGCAGTGAGGACTACTTTCAGCTCACAGCAAAGAGCCCAGGACTGGCATCTGAGGCTGCATGGGCAGCCTGCACACTGAGATCATACCCTTGAACATGCAAATTGCTAGACTCTTCTGGAGGGACTCCAGCTCCATGCAAGGACTCCACCTTCTCAGGATGCTGCCTTGGAGATTCTTCTGCTTTATTTGGTTGCTTTTGCAGTGCTCGGGACAGAACTCAATGCCTCCAGCATGCCCAATTAACACTTTACCACCAAGCTCTGGCTCTGTCCCTGCCCTAGAAGCCCATACACACTATTGTTTGAGATCCATCTGTCCAAGGGCACAGGCTGAACCCCATTGTTCTTGCTTCTGGGGAGAAAGTGGTATGCTACGGGGAGTTCCAGGCAGTTTGGCTTAGGTCTGGTTCTGAGCCAAAGCTTGGCTTTATGTCAACTTGATACAAGCTAGAGTCACTGGAGAAGAGGGAGCCTCATGGAGAAAATTTCTCCATAAGATTGGGCTGTAGGCAAACCTGTAGGCAAACCTGTAGGGAATTTTCTTGATTAGTTATTGATGAGGGAGGGCCTAGTCCATTCTGAGTTGGTAGCCCTGGGTTCTATAGGAAAACAGTCCGAGCAAGCCATAGAGACCAAGCCAGTAAGCACTACCCCTCCATGGCCTCTGCATCAGCTCCTGCTTCCAGGTTCCATCCCTGTTTGAGTTCCAGTCCTGACTTCCTCTGATGATCAACTGTGATGTAGAAGTGTAAGCTTTTCATGTGTTCTCCCCTTCCTTTTTTATCTTTTGTTCATCTTTCTTTTCCTAATCGAGACTTGCTTGATTTGGCTTGTGCAAGCTGTCCTGAGCTCCTTAAAGACAGGATGTTTGGGGTCAGAGTAGACAAGGTGTGAGACTCCTGGGGGAATGTGAAATTGGGTGGGGCTTCTGCTGTCTAGTGGTTTGTTCCCTTGACTGGTATGTGTCGCTCTGCCATCCTGTTTAGCACACTGGCAGGGTGCTTCTGGCTCTGATCTTACCATCTGGCAGTGGCCAGCCAAGTCTCAGTGTCCCTTTCTGTGGCTGCATCCCCACCCACTGTTGTGTTTTTAGAGTCTGAATGGTTGCCAAGCTGGAAAAGGCTGGGTAATAGAGCACACCCACAGACAGAGGTTAACCAAGATGCATGGCTTTGGGTAGGTGGATGGCAGAGACATTAGCTGGGCCGAGCCAGGAGGGAGCTGGAGCAGGCTGGAAGGTGGTCATGGTCAGGCAGGAAGCAGAGATGGACAGGCATCTGGCTCTGCAGTTGGCTGAGGTCACACAGGATGTGGTCTGGGTGGACAGCTGGTGTGGAGGATGATGTCAATCAGGCCAGCCTCTGGCAGAGGCTGTTAAACTACGGACAAGGCCAGGCTGTGACTTCTGGGGTGGTCTGGAAGATTTTACAAACTGAAGTTTTTACTGAATCATACAAGCCTGGTAGCTTTGTGGGTGGTTCTGGCATAGTTTTTAAAAGTCCTCACAGCTCCTTGTATCTACAATCCTAAGGGTACCCATGATCTTGATCTGCTTGGGGGCTTCCTGGAGAGTTCATCCACAAGGGTCCAGTCTGTTGGTCTTTTTTGCTTATTTAGAGACAGCCCAGGAAGACCTTGAATTTATGACAGTCCTCCTGCCTTAACCTGCTGAGTTCTGGCATGTGCTACTATACCTGACACAAGAGGCACTGTTGCATGCATGCGTTTGTATGTGTGTGTGTGTGTGTGTGTGTGTGTGTGTGTGACATGCTCACATGCGTGTGGGTGCACATGTATATGGAGTCCAGAGGTTGACACTGTTTCTTCCTTGGCTACTTTCTACCTTTATGTATATGAGGTAGGATCTACACGAATCTAGAGCTTACCTTCCTGCTTGTTTAGTTAGCTACCTTGCTTCAGGGATCCCTGTCTTCCACATTCAGGCCGCCATGACAACCTTGCATTTATATTGATGCCAGAGATCTGACCTCTGGTGATCATGCTTACCTGACAAGTGCTTAAGACACAGAACCATCTCCCCAGCCCTGGAGACACTGGCTTAGTATGATCAAGCCACCAAAGCTTAATGTAGGTGGGAGGAGAGATTTGTTATTTCTTTTCTGCTTGACCATGACTCCACTCCATGTCCCCCTCCCCATACAAACTAGTCTCTCGAAGCTCCTCCTTTTCTTCTCCTTTTGCATATGACTGCATCAGTGTGTCAGAGCTGTTGCTCAGGAGCCACTGAGTCCAAGAGCTTTCCCCTCTAATGAGCTCTCCAGGGTCTCAGTCAGCCCCTCCTTGTGCCCCGCCCTACTCTGATTACTTATTTATAGCAAATGGTGCCATCCTCTAAGTCACCAGAGGAAAAGGGGCCAGTCAGCAGCCAGGATGCTCAGTCAACATTGAGAAGGAGGAGGAGCTGAAAAGGATGGCCCAGCTAGACCAAAAGGATGACCAAGCCAAGAATCTGAACCTGGGCCTTACGATTCCCAGCGCAGTTCTCATTTTTAGAAGGCATCTATCTTCAAAACTGAAGTGAAGTCTCTGTTCATTTGACAGCTTGGCATTTTTCTGTCTGCCAACACTTTGATAAATTTAGAAGAGATGGACTTATTTTGGCACATCTGGTGACTAGCAGAAAGATGAAGATTGCTGTTCTGACGATGCCTTTATGCAGCCACCCTGAAGCACCACGGCAGCTGACATGAATGTTTTCAGATCTGCCGTCTTTGAGTTGGAACAGATTCTGATGTCATTTGACTTGTGGGTAGAAGTTATCAGGGCTCTGCCTGAGCCGAGCTGACCTGTGGGTTAGAGTCTTTGTTCCTTATGTGAGGCACGGAGCTCCTTCTACTTGACATTACCAACAGAAGCTGCCAAGATACCATTTACCCATCTACCTACCCATCCATCCATCCATCCATCCATCCATCCATCTATCCTTTCTTTCTTTCTCTTCTTAAAAATTAAAATGTATATTTTATGTGTATAAATGTTTTGCCTGCTTGTATGTCTGCACCATGAGCATGTCCAAACAGGCTATAGGAGGGCATCTGATCTTCTGGGACTGGAGGTACAGATGGTTATAAGCCACAGTGGGTACTGAGAGTCAAAGCTGAGTCTTCTCGAAGAACAACAAGTGGTCTTAGCCACTGAGCCATTGAGAGGTCTGCTTTTGTTCTTCTAAAAACATTTGGTTTTTCCATAGAGAAGCGTTTGGACTCAGTACCTTGGTTAGCTATAGAAGCAGGGTGTAGGACACTCGATAGGAAGTCTGGCATCTGGGATCTCAGACTTTCCTTTCTTGTTGGCTTAGCCTTTTTCTTCTCACCATCTGTGCTGGCTGGTTTTGTGTCAACTTGACACAAGCTGGAGTTATCACAGAGAAAGCAGCTTCAGGTGAGGAAATGCCTCCATGAGATCCAGCTGTAAGACATTTTCTCAATTAGTGATCAAGGGGGGAGGGCCCCTTGTGGGTGGTACCATCTGTGGGCTGGTAGTCTTGGGTTCTATAAGAAAGCAAGCTGAGCAAGCCAGGAGAAGCAAGCAAGCAAGCCAATAAGCAGCGTTTCTCCATGGCCTCTGCATCAGCTCCTGCTCCTTGAGTTCCAGTCCTGATTTCCTTTCATGATGAACAGCAGCATGGAAGTGTAAGCTCAATAAATCCTTTCCTCCTCAACTTGCATCTTGGTCATGAAGTTTGTGCAGGAATAGAAACCCTGGCTAAGACGAATTGGTACCAGCATAGTGGGGGTATTCCTGTGACAATTTGACCATGTTTTGGGGAGGATTGTGGAAGGACTTTGGAACTTTGAGCTAGAAGATCCATTTGGTGTTAAGAGCTCTGTGGGGTGTTCTGTAGGAGCTTGGAAGATAATGTTGAGAACAGTGCAGAAGATGGAGGCCTGGCTTGTGAAATTTCAGAGGGAAGATTAAAGACTCTTATCAGGGTTATTGCTAGTTTGATTTAAGATTCTGTGGTTTTGGTTAGCTGAGGTTGAAGAAGTCAGCTGTGATTAACAAGATACCAGAACTACTAAAGCAAAAACCATTGCATTTCAGGGGCTATTGATGCTGGCTAGCTGGAGCTGGGAAATTGGCAGTGATTGGGAAGAGACCAGCATCATTGAGATGAAATCTTCTGAGAAGTGTTTTCTGAGTGCACAGAGGCTGTGATCCAGAGATAGCCAGGGTTGTACCTTGTGCTGTGGCTGGACTTGGTAATGTGTAAGAGTCACCCAGGTGGTACTGGTTTTGGAGGAATGAAAGGGTCATGAAGAGAAGCTGAGTCCTGGGCACTGTGAGAGGTCTTGGAAGGCCATTGGTGAAGGTGCAGCCTCAGTTGCAATTCCAGGACTGAAGGGGTCATGCAGGGGAGTTGGGGCTTGGGCGGGCACTGTGGGAGGCCGCAGGGGGCCATTGGTGAGGGTGCAGCCTTGGTTGCAGTTGATGGCCCGGGACTGGGAGGGTCATGCAGGGGAGGTGGGGCTTGGCGCCCTGGAGGAAGCCTATGATAGGCTGTTGGTGGAGCCTGGTTGCAGTGGAGGATAGCAGTGTTTTGGAGGTGCTGGTGCCGGTGCCATGGGATGGCGGCCAAGGGTGGCTGCAGCGGTGGAGTGCAGGCATTTGGAACCTAGAAGATAAGGTGTGTGCTGCAAAGGGCAGAGCTGGAGAAGTGACTCAAGCCCTTGGAGGAATCCAGAAGATCATGAGTGGATCCCAGACATTGGACAGTTGGAGTTTGATTTTGCTTTTGATTATGACTGTGGCCTGATACTTTTCCCTCTTGAAGAAAGAAGGTATTTTAGTGGAGCCCACAATTAAGAGACTTTGAATTTTTAAAAGACTTTGAATTTTAAGAGATTGAATATTTAAAAGGGATTGAAATGTTAATATGTAAGAATTTGCAAAGACTGTGGGACTTTTAAAGTTATTTAGATCTTGGGGATGAAGAAGAAAGTAAGGGTCTGAGGCTTAATGGTGATGTGTTTGTGGGTCAAGTAGCCTGAGTTCCAGTCCTGACTTCCTTTTGTGATGAACAGCAGCATGGAAGTGTAAGCTCAATAAACCCTTTCCTCCCCAACTTGCTTCTTGGTCATGATGTTTGTGCAGGAATAGAAACTTTGACTAAGACACCATCAAACCTAGGAGGGATAGAGAAACCCAACTGTCCTGGACTTGAAGAAACCATTGAGACTCTGATCCAATTTCTTGTTTTTCATAATAAACCCCAAAGGCCAAAGAGTGGGCTTCTCCCAGGAGTATTGGGGGCTTTCTCTGGACTTACCTGGGAGGGTCAGTGACCTTGAGCCTTGAAAGAGCTGAGAATGGCAGCAGGGGCCTGAGTTCAGAAGCCTTAGTGTGGGAGAGAACCTGAGGTCTTCTAGAATGGGGAAGATTCTCTTTATATGATCCTTATCCCCAATCCAAATCTTCATTCAGGCTCACACGCTGGATAGCCCCTTGCAGAAGTTCACATCCATGATCACAACTAGAAACCAATTCATTACCCCAACCTTGCACGCGATACCTCCCCAAACTACTGCTGTGCAAATCTGCTTAGTGCACTCACTGGATTCTTCTGAACCATGGCCAGAGCCACCAGTACCTCATCAGGTGACAGTGAAGCCATCTCTTTCCATTCTGTCCATGGAGGCATCCATCCAGGCATCTAGGCACTCCGAGACCCATCCATGCATGCATCATGTATTCACCCATCCATCCAGCATCCAGGTACCCCGGGACCCATCCATGCATGCATCATGTATTCACCCATCCAGGCATCCATTCTTCTTCCTTTTTAAAATTAAAATATGTATTTTAAGTGTATGAGTGTTTTGCCTGCAAGTATATCTGCATAATGTTCATGCCTGGTGCCCAAGGAGGCTATAGGAGGCCATCTGATTCCCTGAGACCAGAGTTACAGATGGTTGTGTGGGTGCTGGAAATCAAACCTGGGTCCTCTGGAAGAGCAACAAGTGTTCTTAACCACGGACCCGTCTCTCCAGACTGCCTGCTTGCCTCACTTCCCCTTTTCTTCCCTCCCTCCCTCCCCCCTCCCTCCTCTCCCTCCCTCCTTCTCTTCCCTCCTGGGTCTCATGTATCCCAGGCTGTCCTTAAACTCATTATGTAGCCAAGCATGACCTTAAACTCCTGATCCTGTTGCATCTACCTCTTTAGTTCTGGGGTTACAGCTGTGTGCCACTATGCCCAGGTTAAGTGGTACTGAATCAAGTGGGGATGGAACCAAGGGCTTCATGCATGCTCCGCTAAGCATTCTGCCAACTGAGCCCAGCATTCTGTGTTCTCAGAGCTCTCACTGCCCTCTGTAGTTTGTTGTCTTATGCTTGCATCATCTGTTTTGGTTTAGTTTCTTTGACTTGTCATCTAGGTTGTCTTCTGAGTGTTTCATTAGTCAGTCTGTAACTGGGAACCAGGGGCCACTGTTGCCCTCATTTTACAGATGAAGAAACTGAGGCACAGAGAAAATGAATATATTTAATTAAAATGTACATTTATAGGTGTGTTGGTGTGTGTGTGTGGGTGTGTGTGTGTGTGTGTGTGTGTGTGTGTGTGTGAGAGAGAGAGAGAGAGAGAGAGAGAGAGAGAGAGAGAGAGGAGAAGACCATGGTGGTTTATATATGGAAGATAGCCAATGGGAGTCAGTTTTCTTCTTCCACCATGAGGGTCCCAGGGCTCAAACTCAGGTCATTAGGCTTGGCAGCAAGCACCTTTACCCATGGAGCCACCTCACTGGTTAAATATTTTGCACAAGGGCTTACACTAAGCATCATGGAGTCTCTAGACTGTTCTCTCACCTACAGCACTGTACTGAATCCCAAACAGCAAGCCCAACCCTGAGCCAGAGATGGCAGGCACTTCAGGCTCTACATCCTGGGTCCTAACCCTGACCTACACACTCAGATCCCATCAAATCACTTTCCCAAGCCTAATAATTTCTAGAAGCTTCCATCTACACCGCCTGTCCTAATGCTCTGGGGTAGACAGTGCCTTTGCATGTTATTGACACGTATGGAACAGAGAGAGGGTGAGTCTTATGGCTGTCACTAGTTGCACTGACCCCCTGGCTCTTTAGCCACATTAGTATTGTTTTACTAAATTCTGAGCTTCCATTGAAACCTTTGGTGTGGGAAGAGGCATGGAAATTTCCAATAGTTATAAAAGCCAAGAGTATTGTGTGTGCCTACAGCCTTCAGTATTGGTCCTCAGATGTCATCTGGTCACTCACCAGGACCTAGAGTTCAATGGTTCAGCTAGGCTATTTACCTGTCTTCTGCCTTTGTGGTACCAGTATTACAAATGTAGGCCACAGTGTCTGGCTTCTTTCATTTGAGTGTATGTGCCTGCATGTGCGCATGCATGCGTGTGTGTGTGTGTGTGTGTGTGTATGTGCTGAATGCATATGGATGTGTGTGTGTGGGGGGGGAGTATGTTCTTATGTGTACATACATGGTGGCCAGGGCTAGTTATAGGGTGTGCACTGTCTACCTTAGTGTCTTGAGACAGGTGTTCCTACTAAGCTGGGAGCTCACCTGTCTGGCTAGCAAGCTTCCAGAGGTCACTTTGCCTTCTGCTTCTAGGCTTAAAGGCACACATAAGCAGGCCTGGCTTCTTGTGAACAGTGTATCTTCATCAAATGCAGCATCACCCCATTCTGTGTCTGGCTTTTTCTACAGGTTCTGGGGATTCGAACTCAGGTCCTCATGCCTGCAGAGCTAGTGCTATTATTATCCCTTGCTCACATCCTGCTTTTAAAATGTGGATTCTGGGAAGAGAATCCCCATCCTTGTATGTATAAGTGCTTTACTTAGCCATCTCCTTAGTCCCTAAGAATATTCTTAGAGGAAAAAAAAAGCCTCTTGGATTTCCAAGAGCTCCCACATTCATAAGTAGCCCCAAGTTTGCACTCCAGATGGGAGGACACGTTTCTGAGACAGAGTCTCATTATATACCCCACTCTGGAACTCAGGATGGCCTCAGCCTCCTGTGGTCTGGGATTACAGGTGTGTGCTGCCGTGCCAGGGTGGAGGACATTTTTAAAGGCTGAGCAGATTGCACTGTGGAGCAGTCAGCTGTTAGCTCCAGAAACTCACCTCCTATTGAGAGATGTCGATGCTCCCTCATCCAGCAGGATTCAATTATACCTCATTACTCTCTCTCATCTTGAGTGATGATTGAAGCCTTTCTGAGGGTTATAGATCTTTCTGAGAGATTGCAGAAAACTGAAGACCTCCTTTGAGAAAAATGCCATGCTTCATGCTTCAACAATGTGTGCACCGTGCTGAGGAGCTTTCAGGCCTGCGACTCTTCATTGGTCCCTCACTGGTCCCAAGCAAAGAATGTTCAACCTCAAAGATACTCAGTACCTTTTTCTTTTCTCTTTTTATTTTAGTACAGACTTTCTCTATCTGTCCCTGGCTGTTCTGGAACTCACTCTCTAGTGGCCTTGAACTCAGAGATCCTCCTGCCTCTGCCTCCCAAGTGCTGGGATTAAAGGTGCTGGCACCACAGTGTCTTATTTTATGTGTTTACTTAAAGGGCTTATTTTATGTGTTTGAATGGTTTGCATTTATGTACCTATGTGCATTTGTGCCCTCAGGGGCCAGAAGTAGGAGTTGGAGCCCCAGGAACTGAAGTTACATGTGGTCTTGACCTACTGTGTGGGTGCTGGAAACTGAACCCAAGTTCTCTCTGTAAGTGCAAGTGGTCTTAACTGCTGAGCCACCTCCCAGCCTCCCTGTCACAATTTTTGTGGCCTTCCTTTTCCCTCTCTTTTCCTTTGCATGTGTATGTGTGTGGTGTGCATGCAGGTTTGCACATGTGTGTGCACACATGTATGTACTTGTGGACATGGATGCTCACATATGTGGAGACCTACAGTCGGTTGGTGTAATCAGATATCTTCTTTGCTTTCTTATTTCTTTTATTTTATTTTTTAAAAACAACAAAAACTCTTTTTATTATAAAATGTAGCAAATTAAAGAAAAAAATCACACCCTAAAACTGATTAACCAGACACAAGGCTATACAACTCAGTGTATTGTTGGGATAGCCATTTGGAATGGAAGATGTGGAGTGTCACACTTGATTTTATGTTCTTTCTACTCAGAGAGGCATGATCTCCTGATGGTCTAACCAGCCAGCTTGCCTTGAACATCCCTGGTTTCTGGCCCTGGAGTGTTGAGATTTCGGGTGCCCACCATGCCCACCACACCCACCTGGCTTTTTCCGTGGGTTCTGAGGACCTAAACTTTGGTTCTTACCCTTGTTGAAAGATGTCTTAGTCATTGAGCCCCCAGCTCCTATGGCTCCCGTCTCTTCTTGTGGCCTCTCTACATGTGGCATTATTAATACTCTAGCTCTTGGCTAATGTCTAGGGAGTTCCATGGATTTCTTGGGAACATCACTAAGATGCCATTTAAGATGTCAGAAACCAACACAAGGGCTATTTCGCAGCTCCAGAGATCTACGTGTTAACCGATGCTTCTCTAATTTTTTGTTTTGAGTCAGGGTTTCCCTATGTACCTGAGGCTGGCCTTGACCTTGTGATTTTCCTGTCTTGACTAGGAATACGGGTATGAGCCACCAAGCCCAGCCTAATATTCTTCTAGATGCCCCAGATGGAGGTCAAGAACACATCCTGGTAGCTTCTACTTCATTGTGAATCTGTTGTCTCCCCCATCTCAGTAATCCTGGTCAGGGAATCTACAGATAAACTACAGACAAAACAAGTAGGGGACACGTGTACCATTCTTCCCTACCCCGCACCCATGACAGACACTGCAAATAAATCACAGCTCTCTTTCTCATTGGGCCCAGCCATGGTCTCATAATCCTTCTCAAATAGTAATTTAGGCAGACATCACCAATCCATCGAGCTGGCAGGTAAAGGGAGTACATCTGTTATCCTAGTTGTGAGAATGTGGTTGGGCCCCTGGGTTCCTGACAACCTCTTGTCCGTCTAGGATCTCAGGACCTGTATTTCAGCTGGTCTAGAAGCCCAGGCATCTGGTGGTCTTAGAGAGTCCTTAGCCACTCTCTGTGGCATTGGCTAAACTGTTGTCCCTGGGTCTCTTGCCTGCTTCTCTGTATCCACTTGCCCACTCTTCGGTGGAATAGCTTCATCATCCTTTGCTTTCCCCTGCCCTATGCTGGGAACCTCCAATATGCTCAGTAGCTGAAGTTTGGAAGAGTCTGAACCATTCCCCATCTCCAACCTCTTTCCCAGTGTCCCTTGTCACCATGCCCTGTCCTCTAACACTGCCTTTTCCAATACTTTGGGACTTAAAACACACACACACACACACACACACACACACACACACACACTTATACTAGCACACAACCTGCTCACACTAGCACACACAGTTTTACACACACACCTACTTACACTAGCACACACATGCATGCACACATACACTTGTTCACACTGGCACACAGATGCATGCTCTCTCTCTCTCTCTCTCTCTCTCTCTCTCTCTCACACACACACACACACACACACACACACACACACACATCCTGTCCTAGTTCATACTGTCCTATCTGCCTGCCTTCCCCCATTCTAGTCTTTCCAATGTCTGGGTAACCACTATCCTTCTTGGCAGTACTGGGAATTGAACCAAGGGCCTTGCACATGTTAGCTTTTAATACTCTATCACTGAGCCACACCCCTCAGGGACTCCTATTCTTCTTTCCAGATCCTTCTCAAATGCTGCCCACTCTGTAATGGCCTGCGTGTCCCTTTCTGGGGTTAGGACTCTCAGGTCTCTACCTCTCTCAAGTGTTCTCACCTCTACCCTGGTACCTTTGACTCTGTCTGGTGATGGTTTCTTAGTGGCTGGCAGTCACTGGGTGTGGAGCCCACACCTCTGTCCCTCTTGAGTCGCACTTATTCTATGGCTGTAGCTTCCAAAGCCCGCCCAAACCAGCGGTTTCTATTTACACAGTGCTGTCCTTCCTCCTTGCAGATCCCTCATTGAAATTCACAGGGGACCTGCAGCTTATGCGGGATGAGCTGGCCAGCAATGCCACTGCCAACCCTAGGAAAACCCAGACAGAGGTTGAGTTATAGGACTGAAGTCCACTGCTTCTTCCAGGTCCCCTGGGTTCCTCTCTATTAGGTAGGAAGGGCTGGAGGCATAAATTGAGGCTGAGCTCAGTGGGAGACAACAGGCAGCTGCTGTCTGTATGCCAGGACAGAGAATGTATTCCTCAGAGAGCCCATATGATCTACAGGTACGTGCCCTAGGAGATCCTACAAATAACATTATTACTAAGAGTGACAAGTCCCCATAGATTCCAGACTCTGATTTGAAAACATGTGAACCCTTTTGGGTTGTCAGCGTGATACTTTGTGGTTTTATTATTCCCATTGCACAGATGAGAGAACAGGCCATGAAGATCACTTTATGCTCATCTCTCCCTGAGTAAATGAAGCAGCCAACAGTACTGGAAAAAGGTCATGAGCTGGAGAAAAAGGTGGTATTCTGACTGTAGCCTTCACAGTCAGAATACCACCTTGGTATTGCTTGACCATGCTTGGCCTTTGACTGGAGCAGCAGGCCAGGTGTGTCTTCTTGGAAGGGTCAATGGAATGGACGTGCATAAACCCCTGGTGCATTATGGAGAATCGGTAACCAGGAGTCTCGGTTGTTAATTGTCTAATTGCTCATCCCTTCGTGCTTTTTCTGGTCTGTCCACTTCCCTCCTGAGTCTTATCAGGCTCTTGTGGTCTTTAGTAATGATTCGACTCTCGTCCTTCTCAAGGCTGAATCCCTTACCTGCTCTTCTCTGCTCTCTATTCAGCAGGCACACTTCACAGGAGGAAAGAGGGCATTTGTTCCACTGGACAAGCGGCAAATGTTGGGGTGTAGGTCTCTCTGAGGTGCTGGGCAGGCTATTTTCTGAATCTCAGTCAATGAGAGAACTAGTGTGTGTATGTGTGTGGGGGGGGTCCCATTTCAAGGTCTGGTGTCACTTGGCTGGAAGAGAAGCTTTAGGTCTCTGGCATCTGAGGGAAGGGAAACAGGAATGGAGGCCTACTGGGGACATATATGAAATGATCACTAAGGCCATTGGTTTGATTCTGGGATCCTTGAGGTAGGAAGGTCATAGGTCAGGCCTTCCAGTCTCGGGGTCTCTAGCCAGCACTTGTTGCCGAAGGGATCTAATGTAGTTGGTAGTCCTTTAGTGTGGCCCTGTGCTGAGCTGGCGAAAGGAGAACCTGAGGGCTGGATTGGATTGTAGGACTTGAATTCTGGCCCTGAGGATTTCAGTTGGGTGTGGTGGTAATCCCAGCACATTTCGAGGTGAGATTAGGAGGACCAGAAGTTCAAAGTCTTCTTTAACTGCTGGGCTCAAAAGTATAAAGATCATATCTAAACAACAAACACACACACACACACACACACACACACACACACACACCCTGGTCAATGGGCCAAGGAGGAACAGAGCCTCACAAGTGACTGTCCTTCCCAGTGAGCTACCATGTGAGTCCTAACAGTGCCTTCCTGCTTGCTGTATGGATGCTGGGCAGAGAGCTGGAGCCAGGGACGCTATTGTGGGGCAAAGGGCAATTTCCAGTGCTGGTCAGGACAACACATTTGTGAGTGACCCACTGCACAAGGACAAGAGCAACCAGTACAGAACTTGGTTCAAGAGAAGGCCCAGATCTCTCTCTCTCTCTCTCTCTCTCTCTCTCTCTCTCTCTCTCTCTCTC
>JADRCH010000183.1:1544422-1595820 GCA_019843965.1 Rhynchomys soricoides | reverse complement strand
CTCTCTCTCTCTCTCTCTCTCTCTCTCTCTCTCTCTCTCTCTCTCTCCTGGCTTTTATGGGGCTAATACGTCTGTAGAGTCAGTTGCAGTCGCTCTGCAGACTGAATGTATTATTTCGGAAAACTTTCTTTTCCCTTTCTCTCCAAACCTCCCTCCCCCCCCCACCCCCCGGCCCAGAAAAACTTATTCCTTTGGCGGAAATGGTTCCATCAACGTCTTTAAAAAACCACTCAGATCTTCTTGGCAACCTCCACTACCATAAGAGAGTAGCAGAGAGAATGCAAACGAAGCGGAGGGCATTAAAAACCCTCCTACTCCAACAGCTCAGTGGAGAAGGACCCCATGATGGATGGTACCTGGTTTTCTGCTGAGCGATTTTGCTCTTTTTACAGCTGCCAATGGCTGATGTATTTCATCTTTTGTTTCCTTTATTGCCACTTAAGCAGCCGCCCTCCGGCGAGGGCTATGTCTCCGGGCACCCACTCCTCCCGCCCCCCATGGGAGGACTTCAGCCAGCTGTTCTGCAATTGATGCCTGATTGGGGAAGGCTCAGAGTGGCCCAGCTGGACGGGGTCCCCAGGGAGCACCCCGCCTACACTGCTGAGCTCAGCTGATGGGTCTGCTGAGGAGGTGGAAATGCCTGGAGCTTTTGGGGACAGACATCTTATTTTCTTGCACTTGAGTTAGCCGAGGCCCATTGTGTGCCAGCCTTTCGGTCATGCAATGTACTGGGAGCTATGTAGATATAGAGATTTGGTGTTTCAGTCCTGTCTATAGGATCTTACCATAGGATGTTAAGATCAGTTACCATCTGTGTGGTGGCAACCTCCCACAGGCACCCCACACATGCAGGCATGTGCTTATTCATGCACACAAGCACACATGGATGCATACTAACCCATGCCATGCAGGTGCACGAATCAGCATGCACAGCCCTACCCATTCTCTCTCCCACACACACATTTCTGAACACCCCCTGGGTGAAGAAATGGAAGAGTGAAACAAAACTGTGTTATCCATAACCAGAATTCATGTGCAGGCAAGAAAGCACCTAGGAGGTGGCTCTAGTACCAATATTGTCTCCATGAAGTCTCTTAGGGTCATAAGACCTTGGCCAAGACTCTTAACCTTGCTGAGACTCAGTTTCCCTATTTGAAATGGAGTTCCAGATATAAGAAGCCATGGTTTTATGATATCAAAAATTTGAAAGCCAATGTGGGCTGGAGTAGATATTCATGGTATTACTTAATAATAGTCAAGTACTTAGTACTAGATCCTATGGGTAACAATACAATGTTAAGTAATTTGTATATATTATTTCTTTTAATTAATCCTCTCAATAAATTTAAAACTCAAATACTGTTATTAATTGTGTTTAGCAACTAGGAAAATGGGGGCTTAGGGAGGCAAAGCTATTAGCCCAAGCTCACAGTGGGTAACGGTGAAGTCTGTATTTGAACCCAGCCAGGTTGGCTGTACAGCCCAGACTCTCAGCTGCATCATATACATACTAACTTAAATTGTTGCTGGCACCTGGGATCAGAAAGGGACCCACACACATCAGCTGACCTTGAAGGGTACACTACTCAGTGAAGAGGTCTCTAGGGGCCACAAAGAATGAGCTACTTGACTGATGTGGGCAAGATTTATGCTCTGTGAACGCCATAGTCGCTAACAGCAACAAATTCAAACAGTGTGGAACTATACAGTAACCACTGAAGCCATCCCTGGCAAAGGTATCCTGGGAGGAGATGAGGAGAGTGGCTTCGGGATGAGCTGGAGGAACTGTCTGGGTCCGTGGACAGCTGGCTGCTGAAAAGAAGAACCCAGAACTGTGAAGACTTGACCTTGAGTGGATGGTTAACAAAGTCATTTAGGGCTGGTTGCTGTAGATCAGTCAGTGGTGATTGGGGATGTGCAGCAGAAGAATTGGGTGCTCTGAAATTGCCCTATCTTGATGAAAAGGCCAGTTCTGTCAGCTTCCCTGGGGCATTGAGTCCTCTCAGGACAGTCAAGGGTAGAGTTGAAACTGCAGCTTTGGGACTTGGCCTGCCCCTCTCTGACCCTCTCCCACGGTGACCAAGATGCTTCTTCATGCCCTGTTCCCTGGACAACCCTCCAAGAATTATCTTGTTAGCCTGCTACTCAGGACTCCAGGGATCCAGAATTGTGAGACCAAGCAAAGACATGGCTGAAGGGAAGGTCTGGAACTAAAGGTCTAGCAGACATGTTCAAATGGTGGTCCCCAGGACGGCAGGTATCCCAGGATAGTGAATGTGGCTTTTATAGATCATTACACAATGACGTCAGAAGGTTGGACAGGCCTGGTGGATGCTGTCAGTGGTAGGAATTCCTTTGTGAAGGGTGGGGAGGGAAAAAGGATGCAGCAGCAGCAGCAGCAGCAGCAGCAGCAGCAGCAAGCCAAAAGCCAGCAGCCACACTCCCTCCTTTTTGCTGTGGAGGACAGAGGAGAGATGTACTTGGGGAAAGCGCTTAAGTTCTGAGGGGGAGAGGCTCTGGGGAAAGGCAGAGGGAGGGAGAGGAGAGGGGCTGGGAACTTTGAGAGATCCCAGGAAAGATCAGGGCTCCTTTTTAATTGCTTTTGGCCACCGGATGGTATCTTTGAATGTAGAATCAAAGTAAGATGGGGCCCCATGGGCAGGGGAATTCATTTGTGGTGTTCAGGTATGGCTCCCCAACCCCTTCCTTACCTTTTGTTTTTGGAAACAGACACACGAGGCACAGATGCACACATTGTTAGTAATAATGATGGCATTTAAGATTAATAGAGTCAGAGAGAAAAGAAGCCCAGGCTTCCCACCTGGGCTGGAGGGGCAGAAACCTGTTCAAAGTTGTGCGCTCATAAAAAGAACTTGACTCTAAGCACGTGGGGGTGCTCCTTAGAGGGGAGGCTTGACGTTGCAGCTAGGAAGCCCCCAGTGTCCCTTGTCTCTGTCTCTCATTACCCCCATCTTCATTACTTCTGCTCCCCTTGTTCTTGTAGCACGGGGGATTTAACAGTAAATAATGGTGTATATCTTCTTCCTTTCCAGTTCTGAGGTTTTAGAAGAACATCACCATGGCAAGTGAGGGTAGGGCAGCATGGGGGTGGGGCAGGCTCAAGGTCCCCAAGCAGGGAGTCCCTAGCTCCAACCTGGATTGTGACAGGCTTCAAAGAGCTGTTTCCGTGCAGGCAGGCAACCTGGTGTTCAGGGAGATAGCCCTCCTTGTTCCGGTGCTTAAGTACTATGCCAGCCTAAGATCGACAATAAAACTCCGAGTTTCCTTGTTCTTGAAGGCAGAGCCCAGCGTATCCTCTGCCTTAGCCCTGTACTTGGTGTCCCACACAGCCTCCTTCTCTGGCCCAACCTGGGCCTGTCTGGGACCTTCGAGCCCTGCTCCCTGCTCTTAGGATTCTCCCACAGCTTCTGGTGGGCAGGAAGTATGTCCAGGAGGGTCCTGTGCTCTGCCCTTCTTTAGTGACCCTAGGACTCTGTGAATGCTCCTCTCCTCTCCATGGGCCCGTGGCTGTGGTCTTACAGAGGCATGCTGGGATTGCTTCTGATAAGGGAATGACCTTGGTTCTTCACATCCCTAGTCAGAGGCTGGGTTGCTCCAATCATGAACTTAGAACCCTAGAAAGGGTAAAACTTTTACCTTCAACGAATGACTGCTTCCAGATGTTGCTGAACCCAAAATCCAGAAAGCAAATATTTAAATCTTGAAAAAGGATAATGGGTTGGGTGTGGTGGTATATACCTCCAGTCCCAGCTCTCAGGTTGAGGCTGGAGGACTATGAGTTTGAGGCTAGCCTGGGCTACACAGTAAGACCCTGATTCACAATTTAAAAAAAAAAAAAAAAGAAAGAAAAAACATAATGACATTTAAAGGGCTTTGGCTCTGCACCAGGCTTTGTTCTAAGTATTTGATTTATTCTACCTCTGTTCCTAGCCACTGTGTGAAGACATACTCGGGCACATACACATCCATTTTGGAGATGAGAAAACTGAGGCACAGAACACAGGTGATGTGTCCAAAGCCAGATTTAAATTGAGACAGCTTGTCTCTAGAACCACCATGGTCTTTCCTAGTCCTGAAAGTTTTGTGTCATTAAAAAAAAAATCAAATGTTATTTTGATATCTTAATGGGGGAAGGATTGCACAAAATGCTTCAGAGATTTTGGGGGGGGGGCATTTAAATATCCTGCCTTGAACTTACTCATTTTTTCCTTATTTTTATTTATATATGTGTGCCTGTCTGTGTAAATGCTACATGTGTGCAGAAGAAGGGGTTGGATCCCTTTGTTAGAAGGACCTGAAAATTTTACCTCTGGCTCTCTTCACTGTGCACTTAGAATATTCTTGATTTGGTTTAAGGACCTGGCCAGGGCTTTACACCGTTCAGTCTGGGCCTGGCCTCCAGCCTCTACCATTGGCATGAGTTCTAGGCTAGTTCTGACAGTTGGAGCTTCAATCGGGTGGTGTCAGGACCTTCTGGGCCTTCCTGGTAGGTGGATGGGGTCTGACACAGCTCATTCTCCCACCCCTGCCTGACAGGAGAGGCAGCAGCTTCTGGAAAAGAGGCTCACACAGCCAGTTCACACCACCTCGCCTGGCTTGGGCTCCCTCCTGACAGCCCCAGGCTGGTGGCAGATGGCTCAGCTTCTCAATGGCAGAGGAAGCACTGCTGCATCAAAAGCAGATTTAACTTTGGGTTTCAGAGGCTGAGGGGCAGGTGTCGGTGGGAGAGGCTCGATTTGATTAAATACCCCTCAACTGGCTGCCCAGGTGGGGCCTGTAGTGGGGAGCACAGAAGCCTAAAACAGGGTCCTGTCTGCCTGTACCAACTCAAGGGGACATCTGAGGCAAGCCATCTCTGGCCTCAATGCCTCATCTGAACAATGGGGATCAGCAGTCTTTGAGGAAGCAGAAGAAAGAGAGTTGGACTCTATTCTGCATAAGAGTGAAGACTTACTTAACGGTTGCCAGTATTAATCCCAGAGATAGGAGCTGAGGGCATGTTATCTACTCCACAGACACCCATTGTGTCTGCACAGTGTTTAGCTGTGTGAGCAAAGCTATGTAAAGCCAAACAGCTCTTCTAAGCACTTGCTGTATACAGCTGTCCTCCCTTTTTACAGCTTGATTTTCCTGCATTTTGCTTCCGTGGGGTATCTGGTGTGGCAGCACACTCCTGTAATCCCAGCTCTTAGAAGGGTGAGAGCAGAGACACAATACTCTGAAAATCTCTTACATTCTCAGAGACTGGAGCTTTTGCCAGAGTGCTTTGGATTTCGCATGCAATTAACTTTTATAACCTAAGCCAACGCAGAGCCGCAATTTTAAAGTGATATACTCTTCTATGTCTCTAACTCAGAGTGATGCACGTGTATTATTTGCTGAAAGTGGCAAATACAGAAGCTGAGAGCAACTGCCTACAATCTTCATAAAAGTTGACTGCATCCATTATGGATATCGGTTGGTAAACAATGATGTTTGTTTTCTGGGTCAGTTGGGATTAGTTGGAGCCAGCGACTTAATCCCATGTAAAACTCTGATAAAGACTTCTGTAAAGTATTGATTCCTTCCCCATGTGCTTTTTGTACAGTTCAAGAAATACTGAGCAAAGCCCTTTGTGAGGGACAGACACACCACTCACAGGCTAAACAGACACACACAGCTCACACAACGGACAGAACACACATACACAATCACACAGACAGATACCACTCACATTCACACAGACACATCTACCAGACAGACAGACAGATGCAACACACACATATACACACACACACACACATATACACACACACGATAGACAGACATAGCTTCTACAACAGATAGACACACACAAACTCAGGGACAGGAAGAGTCACAAAACTGCCTTCAGGCAGGCACAGATTCAGACCTGTGGGACAGGACAAGAGAACGGAAGACACAGGGATTGTGAAATAGAGAATTTAAACCTGGACTGGCTTTTATTTCTCTCCTTAAAGGGGACACCTATGGATTATTGTTGACTTGGAATTAAATCACTAATGCACATAGTCTGTGTAAGTGAGGATGGAAAATCAGGAACACAGGGTTGGCCTCCTGGACATAGCAAGGGAGACCAGCCAGGGCTCCATGAGACTCTGTCTGAAAAAACCAACTAAGAACAAAATCCACAACAGCATCAACTAAGAGTTATTTAAAGATTTATTTCCAGTGTGTGTGTGTGTATGTGCGCGCACGTGCGTGTACCTACAGAGGCTAGAAGCAATGGATCCCCTGCAGCTGGAGTTACAGGTGGCTGTGAACGACCTGACATGGGTCCTGGGAACTGAACCAGAGTCCTCTGCCGAAGTAGCACACTCTCTTAACCACTGAGCCATATCCCCAGTCCCTGAAGAATCACTTCTAACAACAAGTTTTAAGGTGGGTACTATTATTCTGTCTATTTAATAGATATCAAAAAAAGTGAGACACAAAGAGATTGAGTAGTTTGCACACACGGTCACACAGTTGGTGGACACCCACTTCTGGACCTGAACGCCTAAGTGGAGCTCTGGAGTTTATGTTAAACCTCCCACTGTGCACATGTGATTAAACCTGACCTAAGTGCCTTACTATCCACATGGAGGGAGACTGTATCAGCTAGAGGGCAGGAGGTGTAGCTCAACATGCAGAGTGCCTGCTTGGCTTGCACGAAGCCCTACGTTACATCTTCAGCATGGAGCAGACCAGATGTGGTGGTGTATGTCTACAGTCCAAGCACTTGGGAAGTGGAGGTGATTGGGTCAGGAGTTCAAGGCTGTCCTACAGTCTGGGAGAGAGAGAGCCCTTATCTCAAAAACTAAAACCAACCTGATTGTGTGTGTGTGTGTGTGTGTGTGTGTGTATCACAGACTGCTTGTGAATATATACATCCCTGCATATGTACACATATATAATATATTTTAGTTTGCTGTAAGGGCTGTCTTGGTAATACACAATACCTTGGGGTAGAGATTACCTGGAAGAGAGAACACTCAGACCTCAGTTTTTATGGGGTAGCCCATTTTCCAGGTGAATATAGTGGGGCTTTGAGAGGTCAAACAGGGAGTCGGAAAGGACTGGACAAGCTACTTGGATTCAGGGGACTTGATTCCTGCTCTGAGCCTCACTGTGCTGACTTTGTTCAGGGCATATTCTTCCTGTCTCTCACAGGGCTTAAGGTGTGGTGAATCTCTTCACGGACCTGACCTGGCTCTTTGTGCTGAAGCATTGGGAGGAAACTGCCTTTGTCCCTGCCTCTCTTCTTGTCAGCTTTCAGAGTCTGGTGTGTGCACTCAGGTGTAGCATGTGCACCCGTGTGTGAGTGTGTGTGTGTTCACATGCATGTGTGTGTGTGCCTGTGTGTGTGCTCACTCCCTTGCTCACTCATGTGTGATGGTGTCTGCCCTCTTTTCCTCCCTCAGCCTCCTGCTCACACAGATCAACTTGACCTTTCATTAGGTCACTTCATAATTGATGGAAATGTCCCAGGTACCTTCTCTCAACTCCAGGGTGATTATGACAATTATGATGATTAGAGAGAGAGAGAGAGAGAGAGAGAGGAGAGAGGGGAAGGGGCTGGGGACTGGGGGGTTGGGGAATTGCTGGAGAACCAGGCAGTGCTGTCATTAAGAGACATTGTGTGAGATTGTTCCCCTTCAAAAGGCAGCTGTGAAAGGAGAGAGTGTCTTTTTTTTTTTTTTTTTCAAAAGGCCCATTATGCAGGCGGCATGGGGTGCATAGTGCTGGGGGGGAAGACCTTGGGGTGTAATTAGGGCAGTGACAGTGCCACTTCTCTTGGGTGGGAGGGGGAGACAGAGCAGGAACAGGTAATGGCTGGGAAGCCCTGGACCCTTGCCAGAAATGCAGGGCCCTCTGGTGAGCCAGGGTGACTTAGGATTGAACAGAAGGGACAGGGGAGCGCTAGGATACCACAGCTATTCATCTCCAGACCAGGGAGGCGGCCTCTGATTTTTAGAAGTCTTTTATGATGCTCACCGCCCCTTGCAGGCTTTTCCAACATTCTCACCCCAACAGGGAGCTGGCAAAGGAAAGCCAATTGCGTGGAAAGAAGGAGGCAGATAAATCATTTCCCAGCCTCCTAGCTCAGGAGCCTAGCTCAGCAGGAGGGGCAGCCTCAGCTCCCTGCTGGTCTGTCCTGCGCCTGCCCCTGGCTGGCCAGGGTGATGCTTATCTACAGTGCTAGTTTCTGCCTCTCTGGCCCACACACAACACTGCAGAGTGTTGGCCAGGCAGACAGAAGTAATTGTTACTCCATTTCTTTCTAGTCTACAATAGAATGACTAGTGACTCAGTTTCCCCTGTTTGTTTCTGACTCAGGGTTTCCCTCTGGACCACCCTCAGCCTCTCCTCGAGTGTCTTCCCCTTCTCCCAAACTGCCTGGGATAAAATCCTGTCATTTATTGTCAGTTTGAACTTGGAGGTGACTTCTTTGTCCCTCGGTTTGGTTTTCCCACCCGGGTCTAGAGGATCCTAATTGCCCTTGTGCAAACAGACTGCTGTGAGAATTACACAGAATACTGCACACATGTCTTTTTCCTTCACTTTTGAAGAGGGTTCTCTCTATGTGGCCTGGGAGGGATGAAGGCTAGTGATTCACCTGCCTCAGCTTTAGGAGTGCTGGATCCATGGTGTCCACCTCAAAGGTAAATTTTCTTTGAGGTCAGTTCCTGTGAATCTTCTGCAAAGATGACCCTTTCTTGCTGAGAGCTGGAATTGGGCAGCTTCTCCCAGGATCCCAACTTGGCCTCCTAGGTCTGCCTGCATGAGCTATCTTCACTGTACATGTACCTGGTGCCTGAAACATGTCAGTTGTTACATGGGGCACAGCCATGGCTGCAGAGTGTTGCACAGGGAATTCTTGGCCCCTTGAGCCTGGCTTGTTCTGAGCCTTGTGTGTTCCTTTGTCTAAATGTTCTGCTCTGAGAATGCACAGTAGAGAGGGGTACCCACTCCCACAAGGCATGATCTTCTTTAAGAACGAATGGGGAAGCTGATATCTGGTAAGGAGTGAGTGGTGAGGACCTGAGGACTGGAACTTTGTTCTTCTGGGAGTAGCCAAATAAGGAAAGGTTTAGCACCTCAGACCTGAGGTCACTGATTTGGGAATAAGCAAGCACTTCCCTCCATGTCCATGTTCCAGCCCCAAACAAGCTTTAGCCCATAGGCCACTGGGTCACTGCTATCCATTAGAGCAGACTTTAAAAGCTATTATTACTTAATAATAAATCTTAAACTTTAAACAGGCAGAGCCAGAACCTCAGTTTTCTGGAACTCATTGCGTTGTTGTTTAGATAAGTTTAAATGAGCTGTGATTAAGCTAATTTTGAGGTAATTAACTTGGGGAAGAAATCCTTCACTTCTTAAAATTCTAAGTGACTGTTCACTGTGAGAGGGAGCCCTCTCAGAGCAGCCGCATGGCTTTCAGGAGTCCCGCTTAATTAAAACGTAAGGAACTCAGCCACAGAGCAGGAGTTAAACGTCATTAATGAAAAATGAATATTCTTTATCTAATTACACAGCATAATTAATTGGAGTCTCCAACCACAGAGGCGGAGGAGGGCAGAGGAAGTCACAAGAAGGCAGTCTCCTGCTCCCATATACCTCAGGAAGGCTCAGGCCTACTGCCTGAGTCCTTTGAGGTCACATGGAAAGCCAGAGACTCTCTGGTGCCAGGTGGCTGTGCCCAGAGCAACTACATTGTCTTTGAGTGCTCTTGGTCACCTGTGGGGACCTGGGGTCTTTTTGGTGGCAGCTGAAGCCCGTGTCAACCAGCCCAGCCTTCTCTCTTCATTTGTTCATTCAACACATTTGCTGAGTACTCTTGCTCTAGATGGAATGAAAGTTCTAAGCCCCATCCTCAGGAAGCATGCAAGGTTTGAATCCTCACTCCAAGCTCACTAGCTGTAGTAGACTCTCTTCATCTTCCTTCTCTCATCTGTAAAATGGGGTTGCCACTGGCATTAAGGTTTATGTGGATGGATGAATATTCAAAAGGCACATGTGACAGTGCCAGGCATATATAAAGTCTTGGTAATAAACATTTGCTATGGAAATACAAGCAAGACAGGGTGAAGGCATTGAGGGAGAACAAGATACAAGAGGGGGCCTTCTCCAGGAGGACTGGTTTCAGACTCAGTGTTCAGAGTGGAGGGTGGGGCTGGAATGGCTGTTTCTGTGCATGTGCGCGCACGTTCTGAGTGCCGTTGGCTCCACTTTCACCTTAACATTCCTCTGGGAGCTTCCTAAGTCATCACTTGCCATAGTTACTTTATCACTGGTGAGACAAAATGTCTGACAAGAAGTAACTTAAGGGCCACTGAGGTGGATCCTGTGGGTGAAGGTGCCTCTGCCCAGCCTGCGGATCTGAGTTCAGTGCCTGGGATCCAGGGACCCAGATGGTGGAAGGAGAGTAGACACACACACACACACACACACACACACACACACACACACACACACTAAAATGTAATGAAAACAAATTTAAAGAAACAATTTTTTTTAAAAAGGGATTTATCATGGCCAGGAAGGCTCAGTGGAACTGCATATTGTCTGGTCACATTGTCTCCAAAGTCCTGAAGCAGAGACAGAGCAAACACTTGGAACAGGGATATAAAACCTCAAGGTCTTGCCGCCACTAATTGGCTCCCTCTTAAAAGTGCCCCATCTTCCCCAAGGGGGCCAAGTATGGAAACACACGAGCCCAATGTGGACTCAGTTTCCCAGTCATTGCACAACAATGCTTATTCTGTATTTTCATTACACTTCCCCCAGTCAATCCAAATTTTGCTCTAGGTGGGCAGTTTGGTTAAAGCAACATCTACCTACAGGTGAGACAGGTACTCAGGGTATGTGCCTATCAGCTTTCTGTTACTGGGACAGAGAGACACAACAGAGAGACACAATTTGAAGAGGATTTGGGGCTTATGTGTTCAGAGAACTCAGCTGGCTGCCCTCATTGCTTAGGCCTGAGGTGAGGCAGGGCATCCTCGCAGCTGGCTGAGGGGGGTGCTTGCTTTGTGGCGGTCAAAAGAGAGATATGTAGAGAGAGAAACAGAGACATGCAGAAAATGAGGACCTATTATGAGAAGACCCTCAAGGACATACTCCTTTCAACCCCTCCAGTCCTGTCACCTCCCAGCAGACCACCAAATTATGAACCTGCCAGTGGGTGAATTGATGATGTCGGAGTCCTCGGGGTCCTGCCAGTTTCCTACTTGCTTCTAAACACTGCTGCACTGGGGACTGCACCTTCAATATGCAAACCTTTAACATGTGGCGGACATTTCAGACCCAAATCATAGCAGGACATCCTGGAGATGATTCTTTGAGACCTAGGTTATGACGAGACGCCTGTGCAATCATCTTTTTTGATAATTTATGATGAGACACCCAAGGCCCAGAAATACAGGCTTCCCTTCTGGGTCTAGCTTCAGGTCTTGGTCTCTCTGACTGGCCAGTCAGCATCTTGCTCTTCTCACCATCTGCTGGGATGTCAGCTCGTTCCCTGAGCCCTGGCCAGCTTGAGGGTTTCTTTGTCATGCGCCAAGGAATCGGCACCATTCCAGAATTCCAATTTTTCCCCCTGATTTGGGGGCATGGTAGTGCTAGGAAATCAAACAAGGGTCTTGGGTACCACTAGTTCAGTTTCCAGTCTGACCTGAGGTGTTTTTCAAGAAGTTCTTCCTCCCGTTCCCCCTGTTCATGTGCTCCCAGGAGTCCCTGCAGTTTAAAGACCAGGAAGGAAGGTTCCACCCAACTCTGGGCAGATGTGTCCAACTTTGTTGTAGCCTTCTCTCTATCACCAGATCCTCTGGCTTAGCCAGTGTTGAGGCAAAGCAAGGCAAGCTACTCTGGTTCAAGGCCCAGGCCACATCTCAGTCCAGGCGAGGTATCCAATATGAGAAGCTAGTCCCTAGGAAGTCACCCTGGACCAGGCAGGTTGCCTTCTAAGAGTGCACACTGGCTGTCCTGGAAGTCCCTTCCATGCCTGCTGGAGCTTTGTTGTGTTGCCCTCAGTGGCTTCCAATGAGGACATGTCTTTGGTGGAGGGCTAGGCAGGAAGAGGAGAGGAAGGTGTCAAGCCGAGCTAAGCTGATTACTCTCCACAAATGATCCATTTAATCTCTAAAGTGTTTTCACTTTGTCTTTAGGGAAGAGAAAGAAGTGCCCCAGGGGGAAGGGCCAGGCAAAGTGTGTGTGTGTGTGTGTGTGTGTGTGTGTGTGTATGTGTGTGTGTGTGTAGGCAGAGACTAGCGAGAATAAAGCCATTGAGAAGCCGTCAGATGGAAATGTGTTGTTAGCTGTCTCCCAGAACCCACTGCAGCTGAAGGATACTTTGGAATGTCCCCAGCATCTTTCAAAGTTCTCCACTCCTGGAATTTTTGGGGATACCAGAACCTTCCCAAGGGAACCAGTCTTGAAGGGTCCAAGAGAGGACCAGGGGCAAGGAATGTGCATCAAGAGCTCCATGCACAGAAATGTCTGCTTTGCAGCTTAGGTGTGGCTAAAGACACTGTCATGGTTTCCAATCTCCTTGCTCAGTCTGGGTTTCTTTTGGGCTTCACTGTTTACTCAGATCTCTGTATTGTCCTCAAAGCCATGTCATTGTCCTGCAGTGAAAGACATCATTTTAGCAGCAAGGACAGAGTTCAGGATGGAAGAGGGGGAACCTCAGCTCATGGTTCCAGGAGAACCAGGCTCTTCTGAAGCAGCCTCAGAGAGGCTCCACTCCCTGTCAGGCCCAATGTCAGGCCCAGCTGTTCTTAATTTGATGTTTCTTGAGATAGCAGGAAGCGCCTCAGTCCTATTTCACCAGCTCCCGGTTTGTGTGGAAATCAAATCGACTGCTCTGTAATCCTTTCAATCACCTGCCTGAATGGCTTGGCTTAACTCTCCAGTCAGGATGATGGGCTTTAATCACTGTTCACCCAAGAAAAAAATGTATGTAGGGGTGTGTGTGGGGGGATGTTCTTCCTCAAAAGCGCTTTGCATGTTATTAAATAATATTAAATAATAGCAACTCACTGGGAGCCCCGGGGTGCACTCTGAGAAGAGGCACACAACACATCACAAAGCTGTGATTTATCTTGTCCGTTTCTTTCAGATCTGCTTTGTAGCCCAGTTAGCAGGACAAGTGACACTTGACTTTACGGGTGGCAGAAGGAGGTGATCCTGGAGGAAACTGGGGGAACTGTTGGTCAGATCCGATAGTGTGATGCTGTATTGCTCCCTCAACAGATACTTTATGGAAACAAGTCCCATTACTCCAGACTGCCTGCTGGATCTTCCTCTGGGGAGACACAGCTCTGGCCTTGGAATCTGTCAGAACTGGGTCTGAGTGCTGGCATTGCTGATGTCTGGCTATGGTGGCTGCCACGGAGTCACTTAGCCTGCTGAGCCTCAGTTTTCTATATTGTCCAATGGGGAGAAGAATTGTGTCCTGATGAGATGAGTTGAGGCAGAGAGTGACGTGGAGAAGTCATAGAACACCTTGTGCTGAGGGACTCTGAAACACACACCCTGGAGGAGGGACTGAAGATGCTAAGGAGACATGCAGGTGATGTACAGAGCTGTGTCTAGGGTTACACAGAGCAAAGCATGCAGGAAAGCTGGCACTATGCAAATGATACACAGAGTCCACACTATGCAAATGAGCTCCAAAGCCCTGGCGGGACCACAAGCATCCCCCCTTCTGCTTCCTGATCCACAGGGATGTGAGCAAGCTGCTGCTGCAAGCGCTTGCCTGCTACCCAGCCTTGACACTACGATGGGCTGTATCTCCTCAAAACATACTCTGTATCCCCTGATGACTCCACAGACACTGTCGGGATCCTGTCTACTGGCCTGACGGTCAGTAGGGGGCTGGTTTCTGAAATTTTATATGACTAGTTCACTGACATAGCACCCACATGTGGACGTAAGGAGGTGGCTGGAATGTAGCTGACATCTGCTTTCTGTTACCAGGATCTCTACGGTGGGAGGGCATGAAGTGGAATGCACTATCAGATCTGGGGCTGCTGTGCACCCCTTTTTGTCCATGTTGAGCCATGTTCCATGTTGAGCAGGCTGTAACCATCTTATATGAGTTTGCATTCTTCTCTGAGCCTTACTTGTCTCATCTACAAAACAAACTTGATCTATAAAAAACAATGAAAACAGCAAACCTCCCAATCCTCATGCCCCACATCCCCACCTCAAACCCATAACCTAAACAAACCTTTGCCTTGTTGTTGTGTGGCTGTTCCAACCAGGCCCGTGCTCTGCTCCAGCTCATTGCCTCCTACGGAAATACTTTTGTTTGTTTTTTTGTTGCTATCCACTGCCTCGTCTCTGTCTAATTCTCTGTTCCAGGGTACAAGCATCCAGTAGCCCCCTGGAGGTGTCCACTGTGTATCCGTGACATCAGATTGCTTCGAGGAATAAGAGGGAAGCCTCATGTGCAGGAGCTGGCTCCTGCCAGGAGGCTCAGCTGACTGACTTCCACTTTTGGAAGGTTGTGGGTACATTATGTTTTCTGCGTATTGAGTGCCTGGTGCAGATGAGGTATTTACTCATTTGAATACATAAAATTTTTATGAAAGGTAAATTTATACATAGCCTTGAAATTTTACTTCCTTTAGCTCTACCAGGGACTTGTGAGCTTGAAAAAAACTGAACACTGGGACATGGGAACCTTTCACCCAGGCCAGGGCCAGCAAGGGGAGTCTGCAAGCCTAGCCTGCTTGCTTTGGTTAGCAATGTTTGTGTTGGACCATGGCCATGGCCAACATTTACATATGCATGTGTTGTTTGTAGCTGTTCCCTCTCCTCCCTGTGTCCCGAGCAGCTGAGAGGGGTTGCAGCAGAACAAGGCTGCCAATCATGACATATTTACTACTTATCCTTTAGAGAAAAAAAGACCGGCTGGAGAGATGGCTTTCCTGACATGGGGGCTCAGAAACCAGGCTGTGGCAAGGTCTAGGGCTGGGCATTTCTAGTAAGTTCCTGAGTAACAAGGA
Source organism: Rhynchomys soricoides (assembly GCA_019843965.1). Taxonomy (NCBI): domain Eukaryota; kingdom Metazoa; phylum Chordata; class Mammalia; order Rodentia; family Muridae; genus Rhynchomys; species Rhynchomys soricoides. The sequence goes on along the minus strand of JADRCH010000183.1, from coordinate 1,580,782 downwards.
TGCTGCTGTTGTTTCAATTTACTTTGTTTTTTTTAGGCAGTGTCTCATGTAGCCCAGGCTGTACTTGGATACACTATGTACCCGAGGCTGGCCCTGAATTCCTGATCCTATCTTCATTTCTTTTTCCAGTGTTGGGATTACTGGCACATGCCATCATTGCCAGCTGGGAGCTGTGATTCTGTAGACCCCATCTTGAGATTCTACAATGATTTTTTTCTTACCAGCTTTGACCCAAGGGTGAATTCCATTCTCCATAAAAGGTCAGTGCAAAGGCAGCCTCCATGACACTGTAAGAACTGGGTACCTTCTATGAACCAGACAATGGGGCACACGGTGGTCAACATCGTTAACAGAATAGATATATTGCCCTTGTGTGACTCACTCTCTAGTTGGGGTATGGGCCAGAGTGGAGCTGTGGGGAAAATAGAATGAACAGCGAATCTGCAGATGCAGATGTCAATACCATGTGACACCTTGGTGGGAAGGGGGCAGTGGACTCCTGCTGGAGGTTCTGAGATGCCTCTCAAAGGATATGACATTTAAGTTGATATCAGAGGGTGAGAGGAGAGGCTGCCCACAGGAGAACAAGGAAGATTCCTGTAGGCAGGTGCCTGGATAGGGAAGGTGCTTATTGCAAATCAAGACGGGGAAAGCCAGGGTGACTGGAACAAAGAAAGAGAATTTGTGAGTCAAGGAGAGTCTGGGGATGTGGGGGAAGGGTGGGTATGGACAGTGTTGTTTAGCCTCAGCTACCCTGTCTTAGTGTCACGGTGACCTAAGTGGCCTTCCTATCTCTTGATTTTTGCCTTAGGCAGGTGGCTGTAGTTTCAAGACCAGGCCTTTAAGAGGAGCCCTATATCCCTGCTTGCTCCTTTGAACCTTGCAAAGGAAACACATTGAGACTGACCTGCTAGTTCACGAGGAAGAGCCATTGAGACCGTATCAGCCTAAATCATCTGGCCAAGCTGATCCGAAAACACACGTGCAAGCATTCTTACTGCTGCTGGCCCACTGAGTTTGGGGGCAGTTTGTTACACAGCAGTAGCTGACTCAGACAGCTGTGTAAAGAACTCTGAATTGGATTCGAAGTACAATTGGATGCCATGGGAAGGGCTCACTAAGAAGATGTAGAGGTTGTCAGTGATCTCCCTGGCTGCTGTAAGGAGAGAGAGGCATGTGGAGAAAGTGGGAGACTCTTCTGGGCTGTGCGCACCAAAGGTGAGCATGTGCACAGAGCAATGGCACCACTTGTCACAAGTGGAATGGACTGACCCTTCCCCATGCTCCCAGCATCCTCTTAGCATCCTCCTGACCTTGATGTGTCAGGGAAGGTAATCCGTCTCCCTACATGACAGGACTTCTAAGGTTAGGGACTTACCCTGACCTTCTCTATGTCCCCAGGGTCTCCATATCCTATGTAGAGCAGGTTAGCACAGTGATTTATGATCACCCTGAAATGGATCAATACAGAAGCTCCTATGGCTGCTGTGAGCTGGGTTTTCACCTCAGCAGTCACATACAGACTCACAAGCGGAAGTGACTTCTGCCAGGTCGTGGGCTCTGACTGTCTTCAGAGTCTTCTCCAGCAAACAGGGACTACATGAGAGATTCCCCTCAAGTCCCAGTGTGCAAAAGAGGATGTCATGGAGCCAGCTGCGCCAAGACACTGAGGAGACTCTTAAGGCGAGCCTGAGGAGCTAAGCAAGAACTGTAGCCAGAGCTGCTTACAGACCTTTCCCAGAAACGAATGAGGTGACCCATGCCTCCCACCAGGTGACACTCTCTCTGTGCAGATAATTCCTAACACATTTACTGTCAACATCTCTGGGGAGAAGAAAATCCGTCTGTATGTACACAATCCAATTTGATTCAGGAAATTGATATATTTGGGTTAATTTTGTCTACCCTGGTGCTCCTGGTATTTACCCGAGAGACTCAGGACATATAACCAAACCATTTCATGACAAATACTGTGATTTTTGTCTCATAGGAGCCCCGAATGGGGCTAGACACTGGTTTCTTTAGTCCCTGGAAATGTCACAGAAAGGGAAGAGGGAAAACGGGCAGCATCCCCAGCCAGCTTCCAGATAGTGGCCTGATTCAGAAAACAAATTGAACCAATTCAATAGAGCAGCCTGGTTCAGCAGGATTGGTTGGACACCAAATCTACAGTCCTCTCTGGGCTAGGAGGTGCCAGGTGGCCAAGAACACCATTGTGGAGCCTGTCACCATAGCTCTTTCCTCTCATTCATTAAAAAAATTAATAATAATTTATTCATTTGTGTATTGGGGTGTGGGTGAGTGTTTCATGATGTGTGTCAGTCAGAGAACAAGACTTAGGGGTCCGCCTGCTCCCTCCATCATGTGGGTCCCAGGGTTTGAACTCAGATCGTCAGGCTTGGTAGCAAGCACCTTTACCCACTGAGCCATCTCACAACCCTCTCAACCTTTTCTTAGTAACATATATATTTCTTTACAGAGTCTCAAGGTATCCCAAGCTGGCTTTGAACTCCCGATCCTTCTACCTCCACTTCCCAAGTCCTGAGATGATAAGAGTGTGCTACCACACTCAGCTTCATTATATAGTAATGCATATTAATTATATAAAATAATAGGCCTCATTATATTTTCATACGTATGTGTAGTGTACTTTGATTGGCTCCTTATATCTCCCCTTTCTGCTGCTTCTGGTCCCCTTCTGGTCCCACCAATAAGCTCTTCACATTTTCATGTCTTTAAAAAAAATTAATACTTAGAATACAAGAAAAAATGCAACATCTGTCTTTCTGAGTCTGGCTTATTTCAATGTCATGATCTCTGATTCCATTTTTTTTTTCTATAAATGACATAATTTAGTTCTTGATGGCTTGAATAAGTCTCTATGGCAAGCATTTACCACACTCTGTTCATCCACTCAGCCACTGATGAGCGGCTACTCATTTTACTGTCCGAGGATTGGGAATGTGGTAAAATCACATTGAGAGTAATTACTGGATATAAGTCAGCTTCTCTGGCTGGGCTGACTGTAGGCTGTGTTCCCTACAGCATGCTTTGATCTGTCTGTAGAGTCTGGCAGTTTGACTGTAAGAGCTCAGTGTAATCTGTTTTACAGTGAGCTCTAATTTGCATAGTAAAATGCAGGTTCAGATGAGTTTTAACACAGATGCTCTGTATAACTAACACCTTAATTGGGATCCACTGCAGTGTTGCCCGTGTGTGTGTGTGTGTGTGTGTGTGTGTGTGCGTGTGCACACTCACTAAACTCTCATGTAACACAGACTGACCTTGAATTGGCTGTGTGGCCAAGGATGATAATTGAACTTCTGATCTTCCTGCCTCTACCTCCCAAGTGCCAGATTACAGCTGTGCATCACTGAGTCTGGTTTAAGTGGTGCTGGGTGTTGAACCCAGGGCTTCCTGTGTTCTACAAGCTGAGCCACACCCAGAGTTTTCAGTAACACATTTGTTTATCCTCTCATGCCCAAACCATTAGCACTTAAATATGTAATCAATATGAAATTTATGAATGAATTAATATTCTTTTGGTTATCAAGAGTCTTTGCAACAGGCTTAGATTTTATACTTAAAGCTACATTTTGGTTTAGGCCAGCCATATATGAATAGCCACTTGTGGCTTGAGGCTGCGGTGTGGAACATCACCATGAGCTCAGAAATCGCATCCTGCTTGCTCCTATACATCTCTACAAACCCAGATTCAGCCGTGCTCTGATTCCTGTCACCATAGGCTCACCCATCTTGCCTCTCTAGAGCTTCATGTGACAGAAATGAAACTATATGCAAATTCCTCTTAGGGTTCTTTCACTCTACAAAATGTCTTTGAGTCCTGTCTGGGTGTTAGTTCTTTGTGCCTTTGTGCGCGTGTGTATGTATGCCCAGATGAATGTGGAGGTCAGAGGTTAATGCCCCATATCTTTCTCAGTCACTTTCCGCTTTGGTTTTTGAGATAGGGTGTCTCACTGATTATGCTAACTTGGTTGGCTGCTCAGTAAGCAGTAGGGATCTGCTTGTCTCCAAGGCCTTCCCAGTACTAGGTTTATAGACTCACTATAGTGCCTGGCTTTTTTGAGTGACCAGACTCAGGTCCCCATTCATTCATGATGAGCACTTTGTAGACTGAGCCATCTCTTCATCCCCTCCCCCAACCCATTCCATTTCCTTGCTGAGTGGCACTGTACAGCATGCTGAGGCTATCTGTGCATGTGTGTGCTGGAAAAACACTTGGTTTTGAGTATCAGTGTAATGTGGTAAGGGGCATGAAGACACCCCACCCCACCCCCACCCCCACCCCTGCTCTAAAAAGGTGAGGGCAGGAAGATGACCAGAATGTAAAAGGATGACAGATGGTCTAGGTCATTGTCCCTGGAAAGGGAATACTTTGGTTGGATAGCCTGGGCTAGAGTCCTGGTGGAGAAGGGAGACAGATGATGGATGACGGATGATAGAGTCAGGGGAAACCTGCAGAAGGACAGGGGGACAGGTTTATGGGTTGAAAGCCAATGATGGCAGTCTAGAGCTGACTCAGAAGGTTATCAATGCTACCATCAAAAAACCATCTAGAAGTATGGCCAGGTGCAGGTCACAACTATAGGTCAGAAAGATCTTCCTGGAAGAGGAGATACTTGGACTGGGCCTCAAAGGACAATCTTTCCTCCCGTGTCCCCAGAAAACCTATGTTATTCTCTTTGACTTGTGTTGGGCTGTCTGTCTCCCTTACCTAGACTATTCTCACAGGAAGACAATCCCCTTCTGGCCTTCCTGCCTACAGCATGGCTTCTCCCTGCCCCAGGGTTAACCACCACCCTAGAGTTTCTTACCTCAGCACCTACAATTTCCCACCACATATACCAGCCCAGCCTGTCTCCTATGGGGAGGCATGCCAGTTGCCACACCTGGCCTGCTGCTGGACAGAGGTCACTCTGGGCAGAGGTCACTTTAGCTAGAGCTTTCTCCAGTATTCCAGATCCTGGCTCTAGAGGGAAGGAGGACTCTGGGACTTCCTGGCCTGGGAACCACTCACTATCATATCTGTGTGTGTTACAGCCAAGGTGACTTGGTATAGAGGCTTGAGCTGTACCATGAAATGTATTAAATCACTCCTTCGGTGAATTGGGGGAGCAGAATACACTTGGTCTCGTTTCTCTACCAGTATGGCAGAGGTAGTAACAATCACTTTTTCCAGAAATTGGGAAATTAGCCTCGACTTGTCCTATGGAAAGCAGATGAAGATGCCCTCTGGATTCTAAGTGTCCTGGCTGGAACTCCAGACCTTGCCCACCAAGCAGGACCCTGACTCCCTGGGAATGTCCTCTCCAAGACTTTACCACCTCAGAGGTAACTGATTTCTTTAAACTCGGGAGGAAGAAAAAAAGAAAGAGGGAGCCCGTGAGATAGATTTATGACCATGTTAGAAACATTGGATTGAAGAATTGATCCCTACGGCTAAGTCATTTCCCTCTTTCGTGTAAAATATAAATAAATCTGGGTGACTTAGGCTGAGCGATGAGTTGGCTGCCAGCTGGGTGGCAAGACATGCATGCCCTTCAGAGGCCAAATCTCCTCCCCTTGATCCCATCAATTAGCTGTTCTAAATGGCTCTGGCTTTCTTCCCTAGGTGATTCTGGCTGTGCCCTTCCCTTCCCGGGGCCGCTGTTGGGTAAGTGGACATATTGATGGGTGCTGGGGACACCTCATAGCATTCCATTCTCAATCTTGCTGGACCTGCTGAAGACTGTAACTAGAGAGCTGGCACAATGACTGCAACTTGGCTCTAGGCTCAAGGTGGCTGAGCAGCTCAAGTGTGTGACTGTACACCCTGAAGCTCCTCTCCCTAAAGGTTTTCCAGATTTCTGGGTTGAGGCAGCCAGCATAGTGAATCCTAAATTACTCAGGAGGGGGGCCACTTTCATTGTCCTGGCTCTCACATAGGTTTAATTTTAGTACAAGTCCCTGGGGTAGCTCTCCTCTCCGCCTCAGCCCAGCCTTAGGTAAGGTACCCGTGGAGAGGGAGAGTGTTGGCTAACTCCTGCCGCTTCCCTCTCCCACTGGCACAGGCTGTGCCCTGCTGCTGTCGGTCAGAGCCCTCTGGGCTTGGCAGCCTGGGAAAGGACTTTGTAAAGTGCAATTTTCTAGAAGAAAGATGTCTTGGCTTCCTCCGTGGTTTTTTTTTGTTTGTTTTTTTTATCTGTTAAGGGCACAGGCATACAGATGATCCGGTCTGAGGCTATAAGGGTCTGGGAATCTGGGGCCCCAGGAAGGGGCGGAGTCTGCTTCAGGTTGGGCAAAAATGACTACATAAGATTCCCCCATTGGCAAAGGTGCAGTGGCTTCTAGGGTAGGTATGGGAGACAGGTTGGGTAATGTCTGTCCTCTTACCTGTTTGTATTCTGCAACCTCTGTCCTGGGTCACTGCCAAGACCTGGGGCAGAGGAGGCTGTGCAGTTTCTCCAATGACTCTGCCAGTGGCTTCGGCCTTCTGCCTCCACAGAATGCTGGGTTCAGACAGATGCTTGCCTCACTGGCAGGCAGAGTTCATGAAGTTGATGAGCCCAACCTTCCAGATCCTAATTTTGAGCTTGCCGCTGCTTGAAAACAGAGGATCTTGATGGGCAGAAACAGGACCAAGGAACTGGATTGTACAAGACCTGGGTCTACATAGTTCTTGGTCTATATTTGTTACTTAGGTGCTTTTGAACAAAAGCTTGATCTTCACCCATGTTAACCACGTGCTTTCCCACTAAGCTGCAGCCCGGTTATCCTTGTGGCTCATCAGAACTGCATTCCCATGCTTGGAAATTTCACCAGCTTTTGAGTCTTGGGGATGGGGTGGGAGTGGGAAGCCCACAGCCTCAGCAGAGAATCTAAGGGGTTTCCTGTCATGAGAGCAGAGAGGTGGGACACATTCAACCTGTACTGTGACCAGGGAGAAAATAGTAAGGACCCACAGGATCTGTTTCTGGAAGGGTAACAGGTATAGGTGGCTGAATCTGATTTCTGAGGGCATTGGTGGGGCATGTCCCATAGCAGCTGGAGGAAAGTGACATGGGGGCCTGAGGAGGAGACACTTGTGTTGGTGGCAGGGGGACTGCCCTTCATATCTTGGTGTCAGTCAGCATTGGCATTAGTCATGCCCCAAGGCCTGTATCCCTAGAGATGTGGCCCTGTGTCCAACCCAGTGAGGCTGCCTGGGGAAGAGCTGAGAAGGTGGCCACAGAAAGAATGGGAGAAGCTTTGAATCCAGTTTCTTCAGTGAGACTGGGAAGCAGGTGATCCTACTTCACAGCCTCTTTTGCAGCTGTTGGTCCTCTTAGATCCCAGAGAATCAGTCTGCAGAGTGAACCCAGATGACCCCAAGAGATCTCTGTCCCAGTTTGCCGTTGGGTTTTGTTCTCATGGTGTCTCAGGGGATCCTACCTCCAGATCCTTTGAAGCTTTTCCAGAGCAGAGTCCCCACAGAACAGAGAAGAGCTCTCCCTTCTCTGCATGTGGGGTGTGTGTGTGTGTGTGTGTGTGTGTGTGTGTGTGTGTGTGTGTGACACGTGTCATGGCATGCATGTGGATAGAGATCAGAGGACAACTTGGAGGAATCAGCTTTCTCCTTTTAACATGTGGGTCCTGGGGATGAACCCAGGTTGTGAGGCTCCATGTAGGTGTAAGCAAATGTCTTTACCTTCTGAGCCATCTCACCAGCCTCCCCTGTCCTTCCTCTCCCCTTCCTTTCCCACACCTTCCCTGTCTTGTCAGGATTTCACTCTGTAGTCCTAGCTAGGTCTCAGCCTTACAGTCTTTCCTGCATTGGCTCCTATGTGCTGGGGTAACAGATATGTGTTGTCATGCCTGGCTTTAAATCTCTGTTCTTAAGACCAGGCTCTGTATCCAATCCAGTTTGTTTTCCTAACCCAAGATCTCTGGTTATGGTTTAATCAGCCCCAAACAGAACATATCTATCACCTCCTTTTGTGTGGACGTAATGCCTTTAATAATGTGTAATACCTTTAACAAAGTTTCTGAGCACTGTATTAGTTTTACAAGTTGATCCATGGAGCTATACAGTCATTAAAGACTTAGAACGTTACTGGAATTAACCCTTCTTTTCAAGGACTAGGAACTCAAGTCTGCTCACGTGTACAGCTTGTCTTTGGAAACAGTGGAGTCTGCTTTCAAGGCTGGTCTCCATCCTGTCTGTTCTCTAGGCTTGTACAGCTTCCCCAGCACAAAGCTGGGTCTCTGTGCTTCTTGTGGCTTGCTCTGGCTTTCCATGTGAATATAATTGGAATTTCACAGTCATCAGTTTCTTAAATGATTTTTTCTGAGCTTTGCAAGATGATGACTCACAAAATATCGTCAGAATATTTTCCGAAAAACTGCTGACAGAAACGAACCTGCTTTCCGTTGGCCTTTTGGGGAGCATTTGATAAAGTCCCTACTGTGTTTGGGGGTGGGTGGGTGGGTGGGGGAGAGATTTGGGTGAGCTTGTGATGTATTTCTAGAGGTGCAGAGCAAAGCCATTGATAGACCAAGGGAGTCAAAGGGGAAGTGAATGGAGAAGACAGGTGGGCTCCTCTGCTTCATCTGATAGAAAGCAGAGTTTGAGTTTCTAGGCACCACATGGAAAGATGTTCTCAAGGCACTGGCTGGCTGCAGGATATTCTGCCTGGAAGTTAATATGACCCATCTGAAATCTGACTCTGGCTATTGGCTTACTCTTAAGTACACCCTGCTTCCTTCACCTTGTGATGGTTGCTGCTTGAATGGCCATGCCTCCTGATGACCTGGACAGATCCCCTCTGAGCTCCATGGCCCTCCTGATGGCTCTAGCTATAAAGAGAGCTTCCCACAATGCATCCTTTCTGTGATGTGGGTTCCCCCTTCCTACCCTCAGACAGTTCCACACCCTTCATCTCAGGGCTCTTCTCGATCCTGTGGACCTGCAATGCTGACTGTGCCACATGGGAGATTAGAGCTGAACCCAGAGCCTGCTGTAACCGAGTGATAATGCTGATGTAGACCTGTCTCGGTCATACTGTGTGTCCCAGATAAGAGCCAAGGAGTCTGCATTTCACCACTGTGGTGTGTCCTAGACCCGCTGCCTCAGACTCTTGCTGAGGAAATGCCAGATGAACTCAGAGATTCTGAGAAACATCCTGTAATCAACCTGACTGCAGCTTTGCTGAAAAACCAGGGTCATGACCTCGAGAAATGGCCACAGATTAACAGAGGCTGGGACATGAGACTGTGAGATGTCACGGGGATGCTGGGTTTCAGTCTGAGCATAAAAGGACGTTCATAGGGAGTTGGGGACAAGTCACACTGTATCTGTAGCTTAGTTAACAGTATTGCATGTGCAGGATTATTGTTATTATTGTTTGTGACAGGGTGTCATGTGACTCAGGTTAGCCTCAAACTTGCTATGCAGCTGAGGATGACCTTGACTCTGGATTCTCTTGCCTCCACCTCCCAAGTGCTAGAATTAGAGCATGTGTCTGCACACCCAATTTTATTTGCAGCTGGGATCCAACCCAGGACTTCATGAATGGTAGGCAAACATTCTACAAGCTGAGATGCATCTCGATGATGATGATGATGATGATGATGATGATGATGATGATGTCTCACTGTACAGTGCAAGCTGGCCCAGAACTCATTATGTAGCCAAGGCTAGCCTCAGACATGAGATTCTCCTTTCTTAGCCTCTGATATTCTTGGATGGTAGTCACTGTAACTGGCTCATTTCTTAAATTTTATTTATGGCTACAGAGATAGCTCAGTGCTTAAGAGCACTTGTTGCTCTCATCAAATATCTGGGTTCAGTGCCCTGCACGCACAAGGTAGTCTACAACTGTCTGTAGCTCCAGTTTTAGGGGATCTGACAGCCTCTTCTGACCTCTGCTGGGTACTAGGCATGCACATGGTGCACATGCATACATGCACGTACACACTCATACACATAAAATAAAAAACCCCATTCATTTGCAGGTATTTGGGTATGTACATACCACTGTGTGCATGTGGAGGTCAGGTGACAGCTTGAGGGAATTTGTTCTTTTTTTTCCATCGTGTGGGTCTTGGCCATCAAACTCAGGTCACGTAGCTTGGTTGCAAATGATTTTATCTGCTGAGCCAGCTCAATCCAGCTATCTTTTTGAACTTGATAACTGTACATGGACAGGACAGCATTGTCTCAGGGGAAGCAGAGTCTCAGGGAGCACTCAGGGGAAGTGGGGTCTCAGAGAGCACTCGGGAAGCAGCATTTCAGGGAGCACTCTGATCTACCTGATTCGTACCTTGTCTGTAATCGGAAATTATTCCAAAAAGTAAAGTCTGGCAAGATAGTTCAGTGGGTAAACCATTCTTGTTGCAAAAGCCTGGTGACCTGAGTTTGGTCCCCAGAACCCATGGTGAAAAGAAAACAAAGACCATGAAATTATCCTCTGACCTCCATGAGAGGGCCGTGACACCTGTGCACCCCATAATAAAATAATTATTAAGAAAACTCATTCCAGGGCTGGAGAGATGGCTCAGCAGTTAAGAGCACTGACTGCTCTTCTGAAGGTCCTGGGTTCAAATTCCAGGAACCACATGGTGGCTCACAACCAACCATAATGAGATCTGGTGCCCTCTTTTGGGGTGTCTGAAGACAGCTACAGCAAGCGGGGCCAGAAAGAGAGGAAAAAGTGTCTGAAGACAGCTACAGTGTACTTACATATAATAAATAAATAAATCTTTTTTTTAAAAAAAAAAAAAGAAAGAAAAAGAAAACTCGTTCCAAAATAAAACGTTTTAAAAAAGAAAACGAACAAATGTTACGGAAGTGTGGCTTCAGCTCTGCCACCCCACCCCTAACTGGGTGGCCTTGAGTAGGACGCTTAAACTTCTGAGCCTCAGTTTCCCAAGACTGATAACAGTGCCAACATCAGTGGGCTGAGGCCAGCCCAGCTCTGTGACTCATGAGCTTCCCTGACACTGAATCTACAAGGGGTGGGGCCCACAGGAAGCAGTCAATAGACTTAGTTGGTGTTATTGTTATTGATAAAGGTGGAAATGCACTTTCTAAAAGCTGGGAGGGCTGAGGAGTACTCGGAGACAGAATTCAATAAGCTTTGAATAATTCAATGAGATTCAATTAAATGAATGTCTATGGATTTCACTTGTGGGTTGGGTCATGTTCTGGGACCTAGAGAGAGAAATCAGGACTCAGGTGTGCGTCTAGGAGTCAGAAGTGGAGATAGTGAGGGCATGGAGGGATGTAGAATTGGTTAAAGTCATGTCAGGTAGCTATGAAGTCACAGGTAGGGTGACTTCAGCTGAGTCTGAGGTTGCATGAAGAATCCAAGAGGGATTCAGGATGTGGAAGGCCTTGCTTGGAAGTGTTCGGATTTTAGATTGGGTTTCGACATTGGTATTTCGTGAATCTCCAGGTATGGGTCAGGAATCCTGCAGCCCACTTTTTGGGCATCTATGCTTGGTGCTTGAGTGAGCACACATCCTCTGTACAGTGCTGCACAGGGCTAGGAGTCTTTATTCATGGATTGTGGGCAGCTGCCATGGGACTGTCTCCAAGGCAGGATATGGACAGTACCCTCTTGAAATCAGGATGTCTGGGATTTTTGGAGCTTCCAAGGTTCTGATAGGATGAGTCCCTCTAACCTTCCTTTGAAGAAGGAAGCAGGGACAATCACCAAATCTTCACCGGATAGACTCCAGTGACTTACTCCTTCCTGAAGCTCACTCCTAATTGTGTGTAGCTCTGTAAAAGCTGCAGGGGGGCTCAGGAAGTGCTACCAGGCACAACTAAACTTTTGACATTGTAACTTGATCCACTGAGTTTATACTGAAAAACTGTGGAATAGCATTTTTAAAAACACGGCTGTTTAAGATGCTTGGGATTTCGCGTTGGACTGTTTTCATAACTACCCCTGGCCAGGTGTGGCTCTCAGCCTATGTGTGGGACATACCCATCCGAGCACACAGATTGTGAAAGGAGAACTGAAGCAGGGACTCCGTCTATGCAGCTTTCTGGTCCACACTCATGCTGAGGTACTGACGCAGCTGTTCTGTGGTTGTCCACACTCCTGTAAGTAACTTCAATAAATATCCAATAAGTGACTCATTGCTTATCCAAGCTAGGTTTAAGAGGACTCATTTCTTTGATCTCTAATTCGTACTATCTAGGGTGAAAGGCTAGCTTTTCATCCCCCTAGGAAGTCACACAACAGCAGAATCTCACAGAGGAATGAGCTCCCCAATCACAGAGTACAGGTTGGCAGGATGTGGGTCCCAGTTCAGGCTGATGACTCAGTTCTGGTCATGGAATAAAGCACCGCAGGCTGAAGGCCTGGGTATCACAGCATGCTGCATTGAGGTGTTCAGATCCTGTGGTGTGGCCTCATATCATTTGTAGAGTGAGGAGAGGCATGGCTGGGGAGACAAGTGGGGTGGGAAATGTAGGACTCTGCTGTTAGTCCTGGCATCCAGGTGACATGGCTGTCCTGCGCGTTTGGAGATGGGAGCTTTGGTCCTTAGCTGAAGGCTGCTCTGTGCTCTGGAGTAGGGCATGGCTGAGTCCCCTACGCCCCACGGTAAAAGGGACATTGAAAGCCCATATTGCAGGGCCAGGAGAAGATCCTACAGGGTGGAAACACCTCCGAATAAGATAGCGATGACCCAAGGAACTGAGGGGACCATGGGAAGGCTGGGCTCGCATCCCTCCTGCTGGCTTTGGTTCTTTCTACTGCCTGCTTTTTTCTCAGAGCCAGGATTCCTTTGTGGCAGTCAGCTCCTCTCTCTCTCTCTCTCTCTCTCTCTCTCTCTCTCTCTCTGTCTCTTTTTCTTCCTCTCTCTGTCTCTCTCCCCATGCCCCACCCTCCGTGTGTGTGTGTGTGTGTGTGTGTGTGTGTGTGTGTGTGTGTGTGTGTTGGGAACCCAGGGTCTCATATATGCTAGGTGAGCCCTCTACCACTGAGCTGCATCCCCAGCCTTCTTTAACCTTTAAATTCAGAAGCAGGGTTCCATTGAGGTGAACCCTGAGTATCACTCCTCCTGTCTCAGACTCCCAAGCAGTTGACATCACAGGTGTGCACCAACCAGTACCCTTGAACCTCTGTCTGGTCTCTATCTAAGTTTGCAGAGTCTCCTTCCCCTGCCTGATGAGACCATAGAGTTGAGACTTGGAAGCAGAGGCCATGTCTACTCCTCAGGGATTTGTCTTACACCTGGACTGTGGGGCTGATGCCATTGCAGATCAATAGGAGACCTGTCTCCTAACTACTTACCTGCTTCCCTGGACACATGTCTACCGTGGGAGCACGGGAGCATGGTGTCCTCAGATGGAGGTTATCCTAAACAGGGCTTCTTGTGGATGAATGCTGGGTTCTTCAGATGGGGGTGATGATTTTAACGGATTCTAAGGAATGCTTGAATTTGGGATTTGCTGGGCTCTGAGTCCTTGGTTGTAACATCTGATGCTCATTACAACACAGGCGGCTGGCTTTGCTCTCAGGATGCTGACCATGTAGCCTGGGGAGGTGGCAGCCGGTGCCAATGGAAAACACATGTTGGAAGTACAGGACATTGCCACCAGCCCAACTCCTACCCAATGAGACCTGGTCCTTTCTCAGTCCCAGTCTCTGCTTCTTTCTGGAGTGTGTGTGGAGTCCTGGGCACTGGTGGGAGGAACTTGGCTCTGATTCCTCTGGCTCCTTGGGCTTTATTTTTCTCTGCTTGGGCTAATGTTGCCCATCTATGGAGAATGTTCTAGAACCTGACTAGTCCAGACTGTGTTGACCTATGGGTAGAAAAGCAGCCACCCACTATTAACCCTTGATTGTAACCCTCTCCCTAGCCTTTTTTCCCTTGGCTCTGTAGGCTGCTCAGGAGAGTGAGGAAGAGGCTCTCAGATCCCTGCCTTTGCAGCAACTGCGTTTTTTGTGGAGAATTCTCTGCGCACTGAACGAAGGTGGCCACTGGTCACTGCAGCTGCTCTCCTTAGTGAATTGCCTTAATGGATGGTTTCCTCAGCCCCTGACAGAGACAGCTGGCCCGAGAACTACTTCATACTTTCACTGTCTCTCTTGTTCTTTCTGCAGGCGTCCAGAGCTGAGATGCTCAGCAGGCCCAGGTCTCCTTCCTCCTTGGGTCCTGTTGGCTATGAGGCATCTTAGCAGCCCTGGGAGCACCCAGTGTTTTGCACAGATCAGGATATGACCAGCCTCTGCATTTGATTTCTGTCAGGTGTTCACGTCAATCAAAACTAACTAATATTTATGGTGTATGTGTTGTATAGCACAGGGGAAATTGCCCTTTTCTTTAGGAAAACAAAAACAAACCCACAAAGCAGCCCACTTTTCTGCTCTCGGCTCTTCTTGCAGATTCCCCAGCCTTCAGGGAGGGGTGCCTTGAATTATTCAGCCTACAGCTCGCCTGTCTGGAGAACAGAGCCTGGCGGCCACTTTAATCACTGGATAGGTCTCCAGTCAGTTATAATCAAGCCAAGTCCACGTGGGAAGGCGCTGCTGTGGCTAGAAAACAAGATCAAAAGCAGGCAGAGGGGTCAGATCGGAGGGGAGGAAGGGCTGGTTTCTGCCCAACCTGTCCTTGGAGGTGACTCTGCTTTCAGCAAGGGTCTTCACTGCATCTAACCTTTGCTAATGTCCCTGTGAAGGCAGGGACAGAGCAAGGAGGGGACTTGTGTCTAGGGGAGGTTGGGGAAAGTGATGGCCTTTTAAGAATGTGAAGTAGGGGCTGGGGAGACAGAGCAGGTGTATGTGTTTGCCATGCAAATATAAGGAACTGAGTTCTAGCCCCAGTGCCCATGGAAAAAGCCAGGCATACTAGTGTGTGCCTGTAATCCCTGCGCTGGGGGTGGAGAGAGGTGGACCCCTGGAGTTTGATGGCCAGTCAGCTAGCGAAATCTGATACCAGGTTGTCAAGAGACTCTGTCTCAAAAAAATAAGGGAGACAGAGGAAGACATTCACATCAACTTTTGTGTCCACATGCATACACCACACACACATACACACACACACACACACATACACACACATACATGCACACATATACACATATACATACATACACACACATGCACACACACACCTTAAATAATTGTGCTAAAATGCTAATAATGATCATGTCAGAGTGGAGAGATTGTGAGTGGTGGTGGTTGTGCAAAATTTGCTTTTAATGTGTATTAATGCTTTAGGCAGAGAAAAGAATATTTGTTTTAATGTGAGGGGGGAGGTGGGGTGGACGTGGGGGTGGGGGAGGTTTGGCAGTTGCAGGACAACTTGCTATGTTCTCCTTCTGCCGTGGGTTTTAAGTCAAGCCAAGTTAATCCATCTTGGCCATACGCACCTTTACTGGCTAAACCATTTTGCTGGCCCCAAAATCATAATTTTTAAAGTCTTCTGTAAAAGAGCTTCCTTTCTCAGTGATATCTTCAGAGGCTGTAAAAAGATCATTTTATCTTTTTTATTCTATAAGTCTTTCGGGAACTGCAATGTACGGTAGAGGTGAGAGACATAGCAACAGAAATAGATGTAGAAACAGGAAGATGTGTCTGTCACAGTAACAGGAGAGGAAAGATTACCGAACAATGTCAGATTGTGCGAACTGTGATGTCTTGGAAAGTGGAGACAAGGGGGAAAGGGAGGAGGGAAGAAAAAGGAAAGGAGGCCGAGAGGAAGGCTGATCTTGAAGTCGTTTAATAGCCCAGGCTGGCCTCATGCTCTTGGCAGCGCTCCCGCTTCAGCTTGGCTTCTTCTCCCCCACTTCCCTCTCTGGGAGCCTCTGTGAGGATGCCACCCAGCATGGGGCAAGCGCTCCGTTTACTTGTGCCTCCCTTTGCGGTTACTTGCCGAGACCCTTTTCAAATCTGTGTTACCTTGTTTCTGGAAATTGCATTCGAGCCACAAGTATCTATTTGCATAACATCAGGCGGGCCTTCTTTTATTTGTCCCGGAAGTGTGTATTCTCCAGCTTCAGAGTGCAGCTTGCTTTTAAAAGTGATCTTTAAAACCTTGTTTACAATGACAGCCAGCACTAGGCAATTGTTAGGTCGCAACCCGAAGAACAATTACCAGATCCCTGTAAATTTCTTGGCCTCCTTTTTTTTTTTTTTTTCTTGCCAATTCCGGCGGATGACCTCTATAAACATCCCAAACGAGCAATGATTGAGGTCAGGCAGGGCTAATGCGATTTCCCCAGACGACACTTTGTTGTTTAAAATAAAGTAACTAAGAGAGAGTGTGCTTAATAGGAAAGTCTTTCTAACAACTTGAATTTAAAGAGCTTTTCCTCTTTTCCGAAGGATAATTGTGGGAAAATCCTCAGGATTTTTTTTTTTTTTTTTTTTTTTAAAGACTAGATTAATGGAAGCCTGGCTTTCCGTCTGCCGGCTTCGAGCTAATTTATTTAATCATTGCTCTGTTATTGGACAGCTCAATTAGACTTTTCCCCAGGTATAAATAACAAGTCACCTCCTGGAACTTGCTGGCACTGTACAGACTCTTCCCTAGGGACAACCTAGGGTCAGATCGTGTCTCCTGGACTGCCATGGGTAATTTAAGGACAAGGGTAGTCATGAAGGTGACCTGACATAAAACTGTAGTTTTGCTTGACACATTATGACAATTCCTTGTTTGTTTTTTTTTTTGGGGGGGGGAGTGTGGGAGGCTGGGTGAACTCTGTAGAGGATGGCATGTCACCATAAGGTAGGGCATCCCTGGAAAAATCTGGATAGATCTTGTTAAACTCTCCTTCAGAGACCAACTTCTAACCCATTGTGAGTGGTGGTGAACTGTTACAGTAAACAGGGTGTGTCTTTGAAATTCATGGGGAAATGCGTCTCAAGAACTCAGAAATAGAACTTTGTGTGGAGTTGGCAGAGCTCACCTGTTCCAACCCACTTCTCAGAGGTTTTGCATACCTCCTGTGATGGACCCCAATAGGAGCTAAATCTGGAAGGTTACGGTTTGAGTTCAAGATTCATCCCCACAAGACGAGTGCTCCCCTTCAGCAATGGCTGTGGCATCAAGCTTGGCCTCACCTTTAGCACGGGCGGGCGATCCTTTCTTAATATGAACTGCAGGAGGGCTGCACCAAGCACCCTGTTCTCCTCCCACCTCTCCCCCCCCACCCCCCGCGCTCCCTGGGGTTCTTGTCTGTAGAGTGTGGAGGATACCTGCTCTGGGCCTGAAGAGCTCTCTTCTGTGTCCCCATCTTGTCAGTGAGTCCTGCTGGCTATTGGCAGCTGGGTCCATCCTTCGTTTGCCCCAGACCTCTGTAGAAGGAAGACAGCAGGGGATGGATGATAAGGGTAGTCAGTCACCAGGTCATATGCTGCCCTTCTCTGTCTCATTTCTACTCTGGTCTCATTTCTACTCTGGCCTCTTCATCCAGCGTAGGGGACAAGTGTGCAAGCTACCAGTAGGCTATGTTCTCCATTGGTGGCCTTCTGGGCACCTTCCCTCTCCCCATATTGACAATGGAGTTTGCAGTTCCGGGTCCCTCAGTGTCTGTGTTGGACACGGTAGCTTAGCTGTTGAGAACAGGTGACACTATTTCCTGCCCTGTGCTGGTGCTATTACTAAGGCAGACTCAGGACAGCTGATTGGCCAATGAATGGGCTCTCTGAGAGTCAGGTGTTCTCTCCTTGATCAATCAGCTGTTGACAGGGGTCATACAGTACAGAACATGGCTGATCTCACTCAGTAGGGTTTGTGAACATCAATAATGATGGACGTGCATGTTAGTTACTTGTCTCTTTGCTGGGAGAAAATGTCCAACAGAAGCAACTGAAGGAAAGAAGCGTCTATTTTGGCTCACAGGTTCAGGGTACAATCATAGCTAGGCAACCATGGCAACGAGAGCTTGAGGCAGAGCTGGTCACATTGCATCCTCAGACATGAAGCTGAGAGAAAGAGGAAGGAGGGAGGGAGGGTGGGAGGGAGGGAGGGAGGGAGAGAGAGAGAGAGAGAGAGAGAGAGAGAGAATCTGTACTGTTGACAAACTCACGTTTTTATTCAGTGTAGGTCCACAGCCCAATGATGTTCACCTCAGGGTGGGTCTTCCCATCTGAATTAACGTAGTTTAGAAACACATTCATACCCAGAGGTTTGTCTATCAGATGGTTCTAGATCCTGTCAAGCTGACAATGTTAGCTACATCACAATGTCTTAAAATGTTTTCTTTTCTTGTATGTGTTTGTGTTTTATTTTTGTTTGTTTGTTTGTTTTACCTGAATGCATGTGGGTACTAGGCACATGGTGCCTGGAGAGATCAGAAGGTGTTGGATCCCCTGCAACAGGAGTTACAGATGCTTGTGAGCCACCATGTGGGTGTTGGGAATTGAGCTCAGTGCCTTTGGAAAACCAGACAATGCTCTTAGCCGCTGAGCTCTCATCACAGTGCCTTTAAATAAAGAAATAAATACCAAGTAGCGGCCAGTGAGATGCCTCCCCAGAGATCATGCCTGGATCCTGTCACTGTAGGTAGGGAATTTATAGGGCTGAGGATCCAACTGTCCTTTGGGAAGGGTTAGGAGGAAACCCTCTGGCATGGTGGGGACATGGAGGAGAGATCTTGGGGAATCTTGGCATCTTTTAGGCCTGCCCAGGTGCTTTCTGTTGGGCTTGTGCTGAAGCCCATATGTCGAGTATCTCAACCTGCAGCTTGGTTGAGGCATGAGAACCATGGATGCCATAGGAGTGCCTGAGCAGAGAAGGAAGCACTGGCGTCTAGGTGGAGTCTGGGATGGTGGTAAGTGGTGCAGGACCTGAGCCCCACCCACCTCCTCCTGCTGTCTTCCGCAGTAACAGAGATGCCTGAGGAAGGTAGAGCATCCTCTGCTTGTTTGTTTCTTACTCCTCACTTACTCCCTGTAGGGGCAGAAGCAGGGGAGGCCTTAGGAGGTTGAACAGAATCTGCAGGTTGGCTGCTGAAACCAGATTTCTGGGACTTTGATTCTTCCAGGCTTGATTCCTTTGTTTGATTCACATGGCTACCAGAACCTTCCCTACCTTCTGAGGGAGGTGCATGATGAGTGGGTACAGTAGAGCAAGCATTGCTCAGAGAAGCAGAGACATGGGTTCAGGTCTCAGATTTTCCAGCTTGCTGTGTGGTCTCAGGCAAGTGCCATCCCCTGCCCCCATCCCTCACACCCCGAACTTAAGGTTTTTACCTGAACATTGAGGTGTTAGAGTGACAGAATTTGTCAGCATATCCCTGGCTTTTCAGAAATGAACCTCACCAGACTACTGCTGGTGTCTAGTCACTGTTTCCTGACTCGCTGACCCATGTCACCTCAGCACAGCACATCACTGTTTACTGACTGACTGTTTCCAGAGAGAATCAAGAGCTCAGAGGTGTTAGATGACAAGTCCAGAGACACAGAGCCAGGAAAGATCATGGCCTGTCTCCTTCCAGAATTTTGGTTGACCTTTCGCTAGGAAAGAGATGGTAGCTGGGGGAGGGAGGGAGGCAGTGCTCATTCTGGAAGACAGATGGCTTTCCAGCTGCTTGTAGGGTCTGGGTGCTGTTCTAGCCACTGTCCATGGAGTGAAGCTAGCATATCTGATAATACACCATAGGTGTAGGCATCTCACACCGCTGCCGGGTGAGGGACACAGCCCTGGGCCTGACAGGTCTTTTAGGTACCAGAACTGGATTGGGTCTCACTGCCCTTAGGAGGAGGCTCAGCCTGCAGAACTGCAGTCAGATGTCTTTCCTAGCAGCTTTCTTCCAAATGCCTCCGACATACCCACTGGCCCCTTCACCCCCTGCCCACAGCCGGAGAGGTTTGCCTAGATGAAGAATTTGCTCGATTCTTTCAGTCCCCCTCCAGGGGTTCCAGAGAGCAGAGGAAAAGGTGCCTTGTCCAATGTGCAGGTGCAGCTCTGCATTTGGAAGGAGATCTTAGCAAGCTTTAGGAAAAAAAACCATCCCCAGATGACCCTCAGTCCTTGGAAAGAAATACTAACTTGTGTAAACGCTGAAGGGTCTGTCACCCCCAGAAGCCCAAGCCTGCCTACTTGAGGGTCATCATCAAAAGGAAGGGTCTATGTAGGGATGGAGATGCATACATGTGCATGCACATGCATGCATGTATGCACACACCTGTGTGTGCTGGTATTCTGGGTGACCTTGGGGTCTCCTTTACAAGGACAACCTGATGGCTCTTCCAGGCTCTGGGGTCTGTCTCCTGTCTTGCCCGGGCAAATGTTGTAGGCTCTTGTGGAGGAGAGGGATGGTGGAGAGGGAAGGGAGGGGCAGTTTCACCTGGCTTTGAAATGAGTGTCCATCAGTGTTGGCCACATAGCAAAACGATTTATTCTTTTGGCAAGTGAGGTTTAGAATTTTAGATTGCATTAAAATCCATTTGCTGCAATGTGTTTTATATAGCACATATGTGGAGGTCAGAGAACACTGTGGGAGTTGGTTCTCTCTTTCTAGCATGTGGGTCTTGGGGACCAAACTCAGGGCTTCAGGCCTTTCC
The DNA here is from genome assembly GCA_019843965.1 of Rhynchomys soricoides. Classification (NCBI taxonomy): domain Eukaryota; kingdom Metazoa; phylum Chordata; class Mammalia; order Rodentia; family Muridae; genus Rhynchomys; species Rhynchomys soricoides. Next base: position 1,560,272 of record JADRCH010000183.1, on the reverse strand, counting down.
TTGCTGAATCATCTCTCCTCTTCCTTTTTCCTTCTCCTCTTCCTCCTCCTCCTCCTCCTTTTGAGACAGAGTCTTATGTAGCCCAGGCTGGCCTCACTGTGTAGCTGAGCATGACCTCGGTTTCCTGAGTTCTGAGCTCACAGGCATGCACCCCCATGCCCATGTATGTCATTTTGTCATGGGTCTCAGTCCTCTCCTTGCAGGGAGTTGAGGTTGTCTTGACTGAGGGACAATGGTTTTTCTACATTTACTTCTAGATTTCTTCTATTTGTAGAACAATAAATATTTTACAAATGTTTCTCTAATATTTCATTAGACAGACACTGGTTGAGTACAGTTTTTGCCTTGGAAAGTTCGAAGCTTGGGCTGGGGATGTAGCTCAGTGGTTGGAGCTCTTGTTTAGCATGTCCGATGCTCCGAGTTTGGTCCTCAGCATTGTAAAGAAAAAAAAAACAACAACAGTTCACAGCTTGTGAAAAACAAACAAACAAACAAACAAATAAAAAATAAAAAAGACAGAAACGGCATGGTGACTACTGGAATAAACACTCACACCCAGTGTTTTGAGAACACAGCGACCAGCATTTCCCAGGGTAGCTCGAGGAGATACATGGAGCAGTGGATATTGAAGATGTAGGAGCCTGTCCAATGGGGGAGGCTATGGCATGAGCAGAGCAGCATTCAGCAAAGCCAGGCTAGAACAAGCAGAGTCCTGGGAGAGGGGAAACTGACTGCCTTAAAGCTGGAGCTCTGGCTCCTTGCGAGGGAACACAGATGCCATCCTACAGGTGACAGTGCCTTGAGGGGTTTTTCTCTGGAAGAGGGACATGGCAGATTGACGTGGCTTGTGTTTATTTGTGTGCACATACCATGTTCTAATGCCTCCCACATTGTGTTCATCTGTCTACCTGGCATGGTCCAGCTTCGACCGAATTGTGGACTGGATAGAGAATCAGGTCCCTGCTCTGCCTGGGGCTGGCTACTGTGTGCTAAAGATGGGGTGTGGTTATGGACCCATGGATTCTGGAGGCCAGAAAGTGTTCTAGTATTAAAAATGGGCATGGGCATGTCTCTCCAGAGGCCCAGGCTTCATGTGGGTCCCTCATGGTCAAGCCCAGATGAGTGCCTGCTGCTTCATTACTTGGTTCCTTATGGATGCAATGGCTTGCCCAAACAGTGGCTCTTGGCTTGGCATCATCTGCTCTGGAGCAGCCTTGATGGGAGTGAGCACCATGCCTCTTCTCATGGTTTTGAGAAGGCTGGAGAGGAACTGGGAAGATGGCTTAATGGGTAAGAGTCCTTGCACTGCAAGCCTGAAGGCCTGCGTTCAAATCTCCAGCAAGGTCAGGGGTCAGGGGTCGCCATACACAGCTCTAGCCCTCGTGCTGTGGGAAACAGAGACTGAAGGAGCATAAGGGCTTGTTGCCTGCTAGCCTCACTCCAGGGTCAGCGAGAGACTTTGTCTCAAGAAAATACGGTAGAGAGAGACAGAATCTCTTCTAGCTTCTGAACACACACGTGTGTGTACACCAGATGCACCTCTCTTTCTCCCTCTCCCCCTCTCTACTCAGAACTTTTCCTACTTGTGCAGAAATCCTCTAATGACAAATAGGATCCTTCCCCTTAGTTGTGAACTCGATTGATTTTCTCTCTGTCAAAATCCCTCAGGCATTGCCGTTGCCTAATGGTCACCTAAGGGCCACAAGGGGTCCCTGTTGTTAGGGGGTTGCCCATGCTCTCAGCCATGTCACGAGCTCACTGGCCACAGAAGCAGGATTCTGTGTGCAGCAATGTGAGCTGGTTCCCTTGAGGTCCACCATACACCAGGCCCCATGCTGAGTGCTTGAGGCTGGGGAGTTGCTTGGAGCAGCGTTAGCAATGGGAAAATGGTGCTTGCTTTGCCCAAAGGCAACATGTCCCCAAGAGTCACACCAAGAACCACAACCTCCACTGAAGGGCTGTTTGCAGATGACACACACTGGCCACTGGAGAGGTGGTTTCTGCATGAGGTTCCCTCTAAGGATGTGGGGTGGGGACAGGGGGACAGCTGGGTGTTTGCCTGCTGCTCTGTCTACACAGGGATGAGTATGGTATGGCTTGAGACCTGGAGGTGTGATAATGGTCAGATGCCAGTGGAGGTTGAGCTGGAGGCACAGCACAAGGTTAAGAGCCTGAGATGACAATCAGGGGTCCAGTCTGAGCCACAGACATTTCATCAGGGCTGGGAGGGGACACTAGCGTACCCTCCTTGTTGCCAAGGGAGCAATCCCCCAGTTTCCATGCACACAGGCTAGGGGCACACTTGTCTTCATCTTCTGATGTTAGTTTTCCTTCCCCTTCCTTCTCTTTCTCCTTTTCTTTCATATGGATATAGGGTTATTGTTTTTCTGGATGTAGAAACTCATATTGTTTGTAAAAAGAAATCAGGCCATACAATCAGTTAAAAACAAGATTAAGTAGTCCAAGACCCCGACTGTGCAGAAAAGCACCCCAGGACCATTGGTGGAAGCCCTCAGACCTTTTGTGGATGCAGGAGGGACTCAGATTTGAAGCTTGACTCCTAGCTAGGCATCTCATGCTCCTCCCTGCAGCACGTCCCTCCTCTTCATCCCTCCCTCCTCCGGCTGTGATCCGCCAGTCATTCTGTGTGCTGCCCTGACTTCTTTGGGCTGTACTGGTGTCTTTTGTTTACTTAGTTCCCACTAATACATTTTCCTCTCTGAGGCCCAGATGCGCCCCTCCAGGTCCTGGGAATGGCCACTTCAATGCAGCCCAGCCTCTCTGCCCCACTCCTAGACAGAGAATCCAAGTTCTAGATAGGTGTAGAGACTCAGCATCTTCTAAATAGGATGTGTTCTAGGAAGTCACCTGCACAGGAGGTCTGTGCCTTGCTGTGGGATCCTGAGAGGCACTGCTTATGTAGGTAGCAGTGCTGGGATTGGGGCAATGGGCAGAATTCGTCTGATGACTGGATACTGCAGCTGAAACAAATCCCTAACCCCCCAAGTAAGGAGACAGCTGACTTCCATCCATCCATCTAATCTGCATCTGTGTCCACCTTGTGTGCTAGGCCAGCTGATTTCGACCAGCTTTTAAAGGTCTAGGGCAGGCAGAAGATGCCACCCTCCAGGAATCCCATTGGTCATGAATGTGGAAAGTGGCCAGAGAGAAGAAACTGAAGGCCCCACCCAGGCCCCAGAGTTGTGGGAGGAGTCAGAGCCAAGGCCCAGCCCTTTCATGGAGGCAGTGAGGGCCAGTATAGAAGGAGCTACTGAGCCAGAGTCTGGCTTCGGGGACTTGAAGGCAGACAGAGCCTCTGTTGTAGATAGCCAGCCACGTACTCTTCTCTCCACCCACTCCCTCATTTAATGGGTGAGGAAACAGACCCAGAGAGGGAAGCCATGAACCTGAGGTCACACAGCAAGTCACCAAAGAGGCCAGGATTACAGCAGGGATGCTGTGGTCCCAAGATGAGTAAGGTTTAGCACATTAGGCACCAGGACCAGGTGCAGTGACAGCTGTGTATTTTAGAGATGGATTGACCACTGGGACCCTAAACCCTGGTGTTTAATGGTGTCCACTTTGGACAATTGCCCCTGTGAGCTCAAGTCCTCATCTTCCAGGGGTAAGGGGTACAACACTTTGACAGCATGTTGGTAGGGACTGAACAGGATAAGGTTTGAGAGCTGCCAACTGTGTGCCAGGCTCACAGTAGGTGCTTTGTTAAGGCTGACTCCTGGCTGCTAAGCTCAGCTGTGAGGTATCTAGCTTCCCATCTTAACCAAGAGCTTCGAACATTTCAGCAACAACCAGGTTTCCAGCTATTAAAACTGCACACAAAATTTTCCTTCTAATACTTAAAATAGAGAAAGTATCTCCTACACCCCAGCACTGTGACCGAGACGGCCCAGGAAAGGACCCTGCCATTCACCTGGCTGGTCCATGCTTTGTGAATGGCATCCTTCTCTGATGGTGACAGCATGACCCCCAGGAAGCCTCACAGGCCCTGGGGTGCCCTTGGTGGGGACATACCTGCCTGGAAAACATTATCAAACTCTGAGCCTGGCATTTCGAAGACCCTCTGGGGTGCCCTGAAGCAGTTTGAAAGGCTCATTTAGGTAGGAAATTCCCTTGCTATGTCTCTTTTTCAGCTCATTTTGGTTTGATTTCTCAGCTTGTTGCTAACCGTGTACGGATACCTGCCTCTGTGATCTCTACATTAGCAGCTCAGTGTCAGGAGAGGCAGCGCTCATTGGTACGTTTTTCTTTCTAACAATGAAAATAGAACTTTAAAAATATTTATTTTCATTATTTCACTTTTGTTCTTGTGTGTGTCTGTGTGCGGATATGTGCACAAGAGTACAGGTGCCTGAAGAGGCCAGAAGAGGGCGCTGGAACCCCTGCAGCTGGGATTGCAGGCCATTGTGAATTGTCCAACATGGTTGTTGGAACTGAACTGGAGTCATCGAAGATCAGCAAGTGCTCTTTACCACTGAGTCATCTCCATCCCTGAACATAGGGCTTTTTACTGTCATTTGGTACACTGTTCAATCTATTGCTTTTCTCTGGGACAGATAGAATCAGAGGAGACTTTCAGGATGTCTTGGAGCCTCTGAACTCTTAGGTTATCATGGGAGAACTTGGTGGGCGAGATCTCCTATTTTGCTCTGGGAAGTGATCTGCACTTCATACAGAATCCAAACCGAACCCTTCAGTCCAGTCCCTTCTCAGCCTTTGCACAGGACATTTCTGTTGCCAGCAATATTTTCAGTCATAATCTACAGCTTGCTCTGGGTAATGATTTTTTAAAAAATAATAATCTGTATTATGAACATTATTTATAAATAATTAATACTTCTTTGTTTTCCAAACAAAGAGGCCTCTTCTTACCATCTTATTTAAATGCTCTACCCAGCACCCTGTCCTCACTCTGACGTAATTTTCTCTCCTAGTACTTATTATATGTGCTATGTCACTGTGTGCATGAGTGCAGCATCTTCACAGGCCAGAGGAAGGCATGAGGTCGCCCAGGAACTTAAGTTACAGGAGATTGTAAATTGCTCAATGTGGGTGTCCTTTGGAAAAACAGGAAGCTTTCTTAACTGCTGAGAGGTCTCTCTAGCTCCCCTTACTATTATTATTATTATTTTGGGGGGACAGTGCTGAAGACAGCCCAGGTTTTATGCATGCTAGCTGAGTGTTCTTCTGTGGACTACACTGCCAGCCCTAGCCTCTGAGACCTTCGAATGTAGAGATGGTACCTGGTTTTACACTCATGATGCCATCCCATCCTAGAGGTTGGGGGCTGTGTTCCAGCCCAGCGGTCTAAAAGGTATTGTAGAACCTGAATTACTATCTTCTTCCTGGCTCTGTGGAGGAGCCTTGGGCTCCTGTGCTCAGCGCTGCCTGAGCTCAATGAGGAATACTCAAGGCCTAGGGCTTCCTTAGTTTCCCCTGCCCAATCCCCAGGCCCTGGAAAGATGGGGAGGCAGTAGATGACTTGTTACAGATGAAGCACAAGGGTTGCTCTGTAAGCCTGGTATGACAGGAATCAGCTGAAGGGAGTACTGGGTATGAGCTTCCTCCCTTCCATTCCCATCCACCGATCTTAGATGCTATGGCCTTTGTAGAGCAGGTCTTTTGGCTGGCAGCTCTGCCTTCTCTTATCTTCATTTATATAATGAGTCTCGTCTTCATTGAGAACAGTTGTTCCAGGCTCTTGGCACTGTACTGTGTGAATTAACCCACTTAATCTTCCCAGTGACCCTCTGAGCCAGGTACAAAGAGTATCTCCATTCACACTGAGTGAACCAAATCACAGACCTAAAAAGCACATAGCTAGTTGATGATACAATTGGGATTTGAACCCAGGTTGCTCTGGCTGTGGAGCCCTTGGCCTTAACCCTGTGTTACAGACAGAGGGTGCAAGAAACCAGCCCCCTTGGAATAATGGGGCAGGACTTCTTTCCTGGCTTAAAGCAGGATCTGGACTCCATGATCCCCATCTAGACTCCAGTCTTGTCTCCCACTGACCATTTAGCCACTGACTCCAGAACCCTGCTGGGCTCAGAGAAGTGGAAGCTGAAGCACCTGACTTGATGTATTAATCAAGGTTTTACTGCTGAGAAGAGACACCATGACCAAGGCAATTCTTATAAAGGACAACATTTAATTAGGGCTGGTTTACAGGTTCAGAAGTTTGATCCATTATCATCAAGGTGGGAGCATGGCCTTGTCCAGACAGGCATGACTCAGGAGGAGCTGAGAGTTCTACATTTTGTTACAAAGGAAAACAGAAGAAGACTGGCTTCTAGGCAGCTAGGATGAGGGTCTTAAAGCACTCCCCCACAGTGACACACTTCCTCCAACAAGGCCACGCCTCCTAATAGTGCCACTCCCTGGGCTCAGCGTATTCAAACCACCACACCTGACAACAATAGTACTGAGGAAGCAGCAGGACCACCATATTCCCTGTGACCACCCTTTACCCCTTGAATCTTTCCCAAAAGAACTAGAGGCCCTGACACCAGCCTTTTTGCTTTTCTGGGTCTGGGAAATGGCAGCTGATAGAGGCTTATCTAGGAGACACCAGAATGGCAGATACCTGGGTCTAAGGCTCCAGACTTGAAGCACCTGCTTGCTCTAGAGTTTTGAGGCTGCCAGTTCCAGGTATGTATCTTGAAACATCCTCTTTAACTGGCCCACTACCTTTAGTCCCCATCTCTGGTCCTTGTCCCTGATGGCTTGGAACACCTGGCAGTACTTGCCACGCAATGGGCTTGGAGCTAGAATGTCTGCACAGACACTTTGGCTCAGCTTGCCAGCTGACCGAGGGCAGGCAGCCCCGCCTCTCTGCAGCCCGCTATCTCCAGCTTTCCAATCTGCTTTCTTTTCAAAGGTGAGGATTCTATGCGACAAAGTAAGCCGGAGCTTCTTAAAGTTTTCCACCAAAGCAAAACCTGACTACAGAAAAGAGTAAACAGGTGCCCTGGGGGGGAGAGGGGTGGATGTGGGGGTGGGGTGGGGCGGGGCGGAGCTTAAAACAGCCTGCCATAAGCTCAGCCTTCATTGAAGTCTCACCGCAGCTTAAAAATTCATGGAAATTTTGCATTCAGCTCCATAATGCATCTGCGCTGTTCCTTTTAATGCTAAGACAGCGTTTCAAGTTGCTCACCGTCAGGTAATCTCAGTGCCAGCGGACCGGCCATGTTTGTCGTGTAGCTCATATATTCTTCGGCGCACCGATGGGAGTCCCCAGGGATGTGTGCATCCAGTTTAAGAAAGATTCCTATAGGTACAGTACTCTGGAAGGAGCAAAACACATTAGATAAAGGTCAGGGAGTTTGGATGCGAGCCTTGGCAGTAATGGGAACACATCCATCAGAGAGCAAGATGTATGTGTGGAGGAAGGGAGGCACTTGGGAATGGAGAGGCGATAGGGATAGAAGAGGGGGAGAGGGAACACAAATTCCAGGCTGCTCAGAATCTCAAGGCAACTTCTCTTTTCCTGGGTGACCCCCAACTCAGTGCCATGTGCTCTGAGTCCTTTGGCTCAGGGTAGCCCCTAGCACTGCATGTGGGCTTTTCTCTTCCTAGCCGGGTCCCTCCAGCCCAAAATCCTCCTTGCTTTTTTGAGCCATTTCTGAGCCATCAATGCTTGCTGGAAGCTTCTTTAAGTATCCCAAAATGCCTCAGGTGAGTTTGCAGATGGGACTCCAGTGGGACCCGAGCTGTAGGCACAAACCTTTGTCATCTCCTGTCTGCTCCTCTTAAGTATCTTTTTAAAATTGCAAAGCTCCCGTGCAGAGACGCGAGCTCTCCATGATATTACCAAATGTCTGAGAGCAAATATTTCCCAAGGACTGTGGGGGCGAGAGCAAACACCCTCTTTTTTTTCCCCCTCTGTTATTCCTGGGCGGAAGCAAATAATGAGTTACCTTTTTCACAATCAGTGCTTGCTGGATTTTTGGCTACTTTATTGGGAGCAAATATAAACAGGGTAAGTTAAAGGCATGGATTATTGCAAACTAAAATTGGGATACATGAGGCTTAAAAGTCTTAATTTTAAACCACTCCTCACCATAGGCCAGAAACTTGATCCTGTTATTCCTCACAAGCAGCGTTTGCATTTTATTATTGACTGTGTCTTCTCTCGGCCTGGGATGAGATTCGACTCATGATTTTGCATAAAAATAATAAAAGGATGCTTCCCAGCGAATATAGATTTAGGAAATATATTTACTTATTTCTCTCCATTCAAAAGAGTGCAAACTGGAATTTTTGGTTGTTTCAGTTTTTTGTTTTTTTTTTTTAAACACAAAGACTGGGTATTGTTTCCTTTCACAGAGACCACAAGCCAATTTGGGGAGAGTTGTGGTTTTGTCTTTGTTTTTTTGTATTTCTCTCTAGGGAGTGCACACTATACTGTGAATCTACAAGTCAGCAACTAAGGCTTTCTACTGCCTGGCAGAGGGCTGCGGACATTGTGGGCAGGTGTCTGAGGATCTGCTCAGGCTCAGGACAGCAGTCACTCAGTCTCTCCTGGGGCAGGGTCCTACAAGAGGCCCAAAGATGGGGTCAAGCCAAAGGCTGAGGCCAGCAGGCTTCTATGGGTTCTCTTGGTGTTTATATGTCTTTCCCAGACACCCACAGAGAACAGTCAGGGGCAACTGCTGGCTGACCCTGTTGTTCCGCTGTTACTTTTCTGCTGAGATAAAATACCAGGACAGAAGCAGTTTCAGGCAGAAAGGGTTTATTTTGGCTTACAGTTCCAGGTCATGAAAGTCACAATGGAGGGGACTTATGGGAGCTGGTCTCAATGTATTTGCAGTCTAGAAACAGAGAGCAAGGGAAGCTTGTACTCAGCCAGGTTTCACCTTTTTGTGTAGTCTGGGACTTGTGCCTAAGGAATGCTGCCACCCACAGTGGGCATGTCTTTTTCCCTCAACTGACCTAATTAAGATAAGCCCCTAAGGCATGCCCAGAGGCCTGTCTCATTGGTGATTCTAGATTCTATCAAGTTTGTCACACTAGCCATCGATGTCAGTCGGCTCTAGACTCAGTGGCTTTCTTGCACTAGGATGTAAAGAAACAGCGAAGGGCCTGAGCCAAGCCAGAGCCAGGTTTGTTTTTTTTTCCGTCATTCCCCGGGCATGGTATGTGCCTTTTTGAGCCTCAGTTTTCCCAACTGTAAAATGGGATAATAATAGGATTTACTCTGAAAGATTGATGTGAAGATCTGCCAGTAGGAAGAGAAATGCATATTTAGAAAGCCATCGGATATATATGCATGTATAGAAAACCTTGCCAGTTGGAAGTGGTTCAGACAGTGACTCAACTCAGGCTTTGGTGGGGCTAGGCTCACTCTTGGTCTGCCTTGCATTAGAGCTAGTTCTCAATGACTTTTGTTTAGAGAGTAGCGCAGAGGATCGAACCTAGGACCTCACACAGGTACAATTGTCTTACCACTGAACTATCGACCCAAGTCCCCCAAATGTCATGATTGTAGTTAAAAGCTTTCAGAGAGATTTTCAGCCCAGATCAGATTGATTAAAAACTAAACATTTGTATTTTAAATGTCACCACATTCAATTTTTTCCCTCAAGTCAGTTATTTGTGCCACTTGCTGGCTTCCCTTTGTGTCAGGGGTGTTTCCCTAGGATAGTATCCAACTCTCCACACCTCTCTAACGAGCACTTTTCCCTTTTTAGAATACTCTTCCTGCAATACATGCTCATTGCCACCAGGTGGCAATAGATTCCCAGACCTCTTCTGGGAGCCCGGCCATAGCAGAGGTATTCCCGTGCCTGGGAAACAGTTGAAAATGGATTTCTATTTATTAAACCAGTTCAATGAGATTAACCTACTTACCACCCCAACTTTAAGCATGGCAAGCGTCTCCGCAGCTAATGAGACAAAATACAAAGTGTTTGGTACACTCAATTATCTCTTCTTAAGTAATCCCCAAAGAAAGGCTAATCCGCGCTCCTTCCCCAGGGAAGGCTCCCTCTCCTGTGTCTCCCCCGCTCCCTAGAGTTTCCTTCTGCTCCAACACACAGGCCTCAGTCAGTCCCGCTTATGGTGTCTGCGCTCTGGGGCAGCCCTAAACTGGGGATGTTCTCAGCCAGAGAGGGGAAAGGTGGCGTTCTGGAAACTGCAATGGGTCCCAGACCCAAAAGGCAGGGTAATAGGGATGCATGGACCCGTCTGAGAAAGAACTGGGAGAGGGACTAGGGAATCTGATGACTTAGGGCTTTATCTAAAGAGGTCACAGTTGCAAAGTTTATTAGGAGTCATGTGACCTGGCATTGGCAAATCTTTCTATTTAAGGTACATTAAATATATAGATGAAAAATACACACACACACACACACACACACACACGCCACACCCTGACTTGAAAATTCTGGAGCAGATTTGGCTCTGGATGAGTTTGAGGCTTGTGAAAGAGGGTTAGGCGGGAAAGGGCTTAGTGGACATGCAGGAAAGAGGGTTGTGTCCATGGACTGTGGGAGCCAAGAGGAGGGGAGGCCCAACTCTGACAGATAAATCTCTCTGTCATCATCCACTCAGTAAATATTCACTCTACTCCTGCTGGGCAGAACTCTGTACTGAGTGCTGGGGATCTGTAGGTGGTAAACAGCTCCCAGTTCCATGGATTGCTGTGCAACCTAACCAGAGAGACATATGCAGTGCTCCGCAGCATAAGAGTTTGGTTGTGGGCTGGAGAGATGGCTCAGTGGTTAAGAGCACTGACAGCTCTTCCAGAGGTCGTGAGTTCAAATTCCAGCTACAGTGTACTTACATTAAAAATAAATAAATAAATAAATAAATCCTTGGGCTTGAGCCAGCAGGTCTGGATCGAGAAGGGGAGAGAGAGAGAGAGAGAGAGAGAGAGAGAGAGAGAGAGAGAGTGTTTGGTTGTGGGTTATAGAGTACCTGACAGATACCTGCTCACGGCCTTTGAGATATGGGTTAGAGAGGTCTTTCCCAAGGAAGCCATGATTGGCCTGGAGTGGGGTCTGAAGGGTTAATGGTAATTTAACGTGCCCACTTGCCAGCTCATCCACTCCTTTTCTAGAGGTCAGTGGGTGCCCACTGGGGAGGGTCTAGCTTAGACAAGGTCATGAGCCAGAGAAGGAGTTATTAATGGTCACAATGGAACCCCAAGGGGTCAGGATTGTAGTCTTTCATCCTATGCTGCTCTTGTTCCAAAAGGGCTGTGTGTATGAACTGCTGCAGCACTAACAGTTGCCCAGGCTAGCAAAGGTGAGGCCTTGGGAAGAGTCAGGGAGGGGCAAATGGCTGCATCAGGTGGTAGAGACCCAGCCGGCGGTTTAGAAAGATGGTTTGGGTAGAGAATGGCACAGTCCCTTGGTTCTCCCCGGGCCCAAAGGATCCCAGTTTTCTTTTATTTCTGCTTTGAACTTCTGATTCTCCTGTTTTGGCTTCTTGAGTGTCTGGTTCTTTGATTGCTTGTTGATTTTGAGACAAGGTCTCATGGATCCCAGGTGGGCTCTGCAGACAACCTTGAACACCTGATCCTCTTGCCTCTGCCTCTGCTTTTGAAAGTCTGAAGTTACAGGAACACACTACCACAATCAGTTTGTTCTGGGCTGGGGGATCAAATCCTTGTGTATGATAGACAAACACTTTACAGACTGAGCTACATCCTTGGCCCATTCTGGGTGTGATATCTCACGAGGAGGAGTGAGGCTTAAGATGGAACTGAAAGCCACAGTCCCCAAACACAAGGGAATCAGGGCCAGAGTTAAACTAGGAGCCTGTGCTGGCTAGTTTTATGTCACCTTGACATAAGCCAAAATCATCTGAGATGAGGGAGCATCAGTTGAGAAAATCCCTTCATAAGGTCTGGCTGGAGGCAAGCCTGTAAGGCATTTTCTTAATTAGCGATGGATGGGGGAAAACCCAGATCTTTGTGGGTGGAGCCATTCTTGGGCTGGAGGTCCTGGGTTCTGTAAGAAAGCAGGCTGAGCAAGCCATGGGGAGCAAGTCAGTAAGCAGCACACCTCCATGTGCTCTGCATCAGCTCCTGCCCTGTTTGAATTCCCGTGCTGGCTTCCTTCAGTGATGGAATACAGTGTGGAAGTGTGAGCCTAATAAACCCTTTCCTCTATGACTTGCTTTTTGGTCATGGTGTTTTGTCACAGCAACAGAAACCCTGACTAGGACAGAGGAGTCTAGACCACAGGAGTCTAGACTAGGAGTCAAGACTACAGTTTCTCAGTGTCTGATAAGTAGGGGCAAAACCCTCAGGTCTGTTCCAAATTCCTCCTGCCTCCCACCCCTGAGAAGAGGAGCTGTATGATCTTCATGCACAGCTTAGCCCTGAGCCTGGGTGTCCTCATGAGCTAGAAATGCGGGTTTGCCTGATGGAGTCGGGTGATCAAGCAGTGGGCCTACTGGCCCACTGGCAGTGCTCCCCTCTGGTGCTCAGTCCATCAGTGCTCCCTTCTGCTGACCCCTCTCCTTCTCAGGCCTCAGCTGGGCTCCCACCTGCCAACCTTAGGGTGCCTGGCCTTTGCTTAAGGCCACAGGACCTTGTTGGTGGCCACTTCCCTCAACTCTTGTCTTGACTGGGCCTCATGCTGGCCACACATTTGCACAGCTCTTTAAAAAGAAGCCCCTAAATACCTGACAGTAGACACAGCAGCACATTTCCAAGCACATCCTCCTGGGGACTCAGAAAAATAAGTCACTGTCAGCCCCTGCACTGAATCTTTAAGGTAAGTGTCTGATGCTTGAGACTTGGGTTGGATGCTGGCTCTGAGAACTCCTCACTGTGTGACCTTGAACATGACAATACAGATGAGAGCCAGAGAACTCACAGATGCTACTATTTTTATTTTGTTGAATGTTTCGGGACAGCAGGGGCTTTTCTGGCTACTTTACCACCCACTCATCCCCCACAGCCATTTTAAGTGGAGGATTTGGCAGTTTTCACCAATCTGACTGTTTAATTAATTTAGTGTGGTCTCCATCCATCAATGAGCAAGTGCTGCCTTTGGCTCAGTGGACTTGAGGCTCCAGGGTTAGAAGCAGGTACAGGAGATAATCTTACTAGAACCTTCCTTGAAGGGGCCTCCTGGAGATCAGTCATAGCTCCCACAGCAGGTCTTCTGCTTGTTGGTTGAGGGACCCAGGGCATTTGGCTTCCCAGGCCTGACTCTCTTTCTCTGCAGAGGACTTGATGTTACTACTGATGTAAAGGTTTCATAGGGGTTCAGGAAATAGCAGCTTATCATGATGACTATAAATGAGATTATGTGTAAATCACATACATAGACCTTACTCAGAGCAAAGAATCTATATGATCTCTGGCAGCCATTTCTCATAATCATGGTCATTATCAGGATACAAATGCTCACACGGGGGGCTGAAGAGGTGGCCCAGCAGTTAAAGGCCCATGCTGTTCTTGCAGAGAACCCAAGTTCAGTTTTCCATATCCACTTTTGACATCTTAAAACTGCCTGTAACTCCAGCTCCCGGGGATCTGACATCTTCTCTTAGCCTTCAACCTCTCTGGACTCAGATGCACACGCACAATTAAAAAGAAAACAAATACTCTAAAAAGTCACATACAAATGCTTTGCTGGCCACGAATGCCATCTTTCCCATTCCTAGCTCCTAGCAAGCACCCACATGCCTTCTAGGGGTTGGGATCACGACAGTGTCCATTGAAGTCTGTGTCCAGGCCTCTTCCATTCGTCTTCCAAGAGGTCTTGAGGAATTGTGGGAGACGTCACCCTGTCCCTTCTCTGACATATTTGTGAGCACACTGTCATCCAGGATTCTCCCTGCCTGTGTCTCCATTCTTAAGAGTTCGAGCATGCCCAACAACCAGACCTTTGCTCCCATATGCATGTGTTTATTCAAGTACACCCACACCCAGGGACACATGCTCAGGTGTCGGCACACACACCCACCTCCCCATATACAGAGGCATAGAGATGCCCACTCATAGCTAGGCCACCCATTTCCCCCAACATCTGCTATCCACTGCTACCTGGCTCACTCATCACAGTGAGACTCATCACAGTGAGGGGTCTGAACACAGCCTCCGGCCAGCCTCTGCCTCCACACTCCCCAGGTGCTACAGCCCTTCCTGCTCTTGTCCCACCCAGGCACACAGATCCCCATCTTAGCCTTTCCCAAGGACAGGCTTAGGAAGGTGAACCCTAAGCTCTCCCAAACACCTCCCCACCCCCACAGCGAATCCACCTGACTGCTGCTCTGGACCCATCCAGGTCTCCCTAAACATCAGTCATCTGGTCCACACTTGCCAGCCCTTCTCTGGGGACTTCAAAGACAGGTTTTGGAAAACAGTCTTGGCTGTGATGGAGTGCTTCCTTCGGGCCTCCTCGGCTTGTAACAGATTAAGGTGAACAGGCATTTGTCACAGGGAAGTGTACCCAGTTGTGCAGGAAAATGGACTTTTGGATGAGCGTGAGCGCTTGAACCTGTCACAGAGGGGAGAGTCTGTGTTATTGCAGCCTGCCGGGCTGCTGTGGCGGTTGTCGCTGGCTTATCGGCTGTGGCAGGCATCACCTCCGACTGAAAGGATCCCATTACGGTAAGTAATGGCTTAATCACAGCCAGTTTGTAATGGAGATGACCTCTCCGAGTCCCGCTGGCCTTCTCGGATGGATCGTACCTCTCCTCACCGTGACTAACAGCTCTGGTTCTCGCCTCTTCTCCAGAGAAAGGTCCATGGGCCACCAGGACAGGAATCAGACAGCTTGTGGGAGGCTGCAGTGAGCAGGAGCTAGGGCAAGGGCAGCCAGAGGAGGAAGAATCCAGGTACATCCCTGACTAACCATCATGTCCAGCAGGGAACCTCAGGCTGGAGAGGGCAGGAAGTTATGTGTCCTATGTAGTTATCACACATTTTCAGTGTGTGTGTGTGTGTGTGTGTGTGTGTGTGTGTGTGTGTGTGGTGATGTTTGGGTTTTCCTGTTTTCATATCGTGCCAGCTCTGGCACTAGTGCTTCAGTATTCTTATGCTGCCTCGGAGGAACCTGTAATTCAGAGGCTTAAAGATCCAAGGACATGTAATAGATCGGATACAACACTAGGTCCTGGCCTTCCAGCGTGAGAACCTCTGAACTCAGTGTCTATGCATTTCTCTCCAGAAATATTCCATCAGCCCTTCCTTCTTTCCTTAGCAGACCATGGCCACACTTCCTCTATGGTGTATCCCTCGGCAGGCAACAATGCTGTGTGTGCCACAAGTTTTAGCACCTGGCTGCAGCAGCCCCTGGGAGGGACAAAGGTCACTTCAGCCTCAGCTTAAGGTTCGGAGTTCCTAGGTGGGAACAGGAATCCCGGGTAGTGCTGCCCAGTCCATGTGTCCCTGTGGCTGACTTGGGGATCCTGGCCTCTGAGTTAATGGCACTGTTCCCTTTTCTCCATGCTGGTTTGCTCCCACTGCTGGGCCTGGGAGGGACACTGGAGGTTTAGGAGGGAATAGGACTCTTCTTTCTCTGCTCTCCCCTTCCTTCAGCACTCTCAGGGTCTCCATTGCTGTGAGGAGACACCATGACCACTAAAGGGGGGAAAAACCCTTTTAATTGGGGCTGGCTTACAGGTTCAGAGGTTCAGTGCATTATCATCATGGTGGGAAGCATGGCAGCCTCCAGGCACACATGGTGCTGGAGGAGCTGAGAGTTCTACGTCTTGATCCAATGCCAGGCAGAAGGAGACTGATTCTTCTGCACTGGATAGAGTTTAAGCATAAAACCTCAAAGCCCACTCCCACAGTGACACGCTTCCTCCAACAAGGCCACACCTATTCCAACAAGGCCACACCTATTCCAACAAGGCCACACCT
>JADRCH010000183.1:1512952-1544412 GCA_019843965.1 Rhynchomys soricoides | reverse complement strand
CACACCTATTCCAACAAGGCCACACCTATTCCAACAAGGCCACACCTCCTAATAGTGTCATTCCCTGTAGGCTAAGCATTCAAACACATGAGTCTGGGGGGGCCATACCTAGCTATAGCATAATGAAAAATACATTTAGTTTAACTTCAAATGTCCCCATAGTCTATAGCAGTCTCAACAATGTTAAAAGTCCAAAGTTCAAAGTCTCTACTGAGATTCATCCAATCACTTAACTGTAATCTCCTATTAAAATCAAATTAAAAAGCAAATCACAAACTTCCAAAATCAGAGGGTATACATTACCATTCCAAAATGTCATAGTGAGGAAATACTGGATCAAAGCAAGACAGTAAACCAGCTGGGCAGACTCCAAACTCTGCGTCTCCGTGGCTGATGTCAAAGCTCTCTTCAGATCCTCAACTCCATTCAGCTTGACTACAACAAACTTCTTTCCCTTGGGCTTGTTCCACTCCCTGTTAGCAGCTTTCCTCAGCAGGGATCCTGTGGCTCTGTCATCTCTAACAGCTTGGGGTATCCAAGGCAATATCAACTTTACAGCTTCTTATTCCAGTGTCTGGGATCCACACACGATCTTCTGGGCTTCTCCAGATATGTCTTCTGTAATATGCTGGGCTCTGGTTGATTCTACTCCATTGGTGCTGTTGTTCTTGGTGGTCATCCCATGGTACTGACATCTCCAATATGCTGAGGTCTTCTGCTATAACTAGGCTTCACCAATAGCCACTCATAGGCTCCCTTCATGGTACCAAGCCTCAACTTCTTTGTATGACCCCTTCAGTTACGGGCCATCAACTGCAACTGAGGCTACATTCCAATGGCATATCCTGGCCTCTCACAGTCCCAAGCCTCAGCTCTTCATGACCTCTTCATGCCTTCAAAACCAATACCACCTGTGACTCTTACACATTATCAAGTATAGCTGCAGCGCAGCATGAGGTACAACCTTGGCTATCTCTGGAACACAGCTTTTTTGTGCTGTCAGAAAACACTTTCCAGGAGATTTCGCCTCAGTGATGCTGGTCTATTCTTAATCACTGCTAATTTCTTAGCTCCAGCTAACCAGCATCAATTGTCCCAGTAGTCCTTTCTATTCTTGACTCTAAAGTCAGAGCCACATGACTGAAACTGCCAAGTTCTGCTGCTTGCTGGGGCTGGAACTTGGCCCCCTTGTTCTATTACATCTTCACCAGCTTTCTGTTTTCTAACTCCTTCACTGCCTAAGCTTGGTTGTCCTGGAACTTGCTCTGTAGATTGACCTCAAGTTCAGAGATCTGCATGACTCTGCCTCCTGAATGCTGGGATTAAAGGTGTCCACACCTTGACTTAAGCTTTTGTCTACTTAGAACTTGTTCTGTATCAGGCTGGTCCTGAGCTCAGGGATTTGTTTGTCTCCTGGGATTAAAGGCATGTACTATCATGGCTGGGCCTAAACTTCTAATAGCTAATACTCCTCAAGATCCAGATCAAAAACCTGTGTCTTCCAGCCTCAAGATCTGGATCACAGAAGTACCTTCCATTTCTGGATTGTAGTTCACTCCAGATTAAAAGTCCAAATGAAAACAATAATCAGGCAATAATAACACCTAACATGGTATAACTATCCCTTGTTCAACTGCAAACACAAACAATAAGCTTAGCTGGATGGGATCCTGCCCTGAGGTCACCACTCCCTTAATCTGTTTCTCTCTTTGAACACAGGGTTTAGCTCTATTCCACTTCTTGGTGCCCCTTTAATACTTGAACCATAAATTTTCTATTTTTCCTTTCTCAGCTTGCTGTGCTCGATCAAAACACTCCTCATAAGAGTGACCCACAGGACATAGTCTAAACTTGATCCGAGACTTCCTTTGTCAATGCAATTAATTTGAGTCTCTTCACCTTAGCCTCAGGCAGACTCTGGACAAGGGCAAAAAGCAGCCACATTCTTCACCAAAATATCACAAGAATCTCTAGACCACAGACTAAAATTCTTTTCCTCTGAAACATCTATAGCCAGGACTCCATAATTCTAATTATCCTCAGGAACAATGCCTTCCATATTCCTACTAGGATACCCATCAAACCCCATTTAAAGCATTCCACTGCCTTTCCAAAGTTCCCAAATCCACATTCTTCCAAACAAAAGCATGGTCAGGCCTATCACAGCAATACCCTAGTCCTTGGTACCAACTTTTGTCTTAGGGTTTCCATAGCTGTGAAGAGACACCATGACCAAGGTAACTCTTTTAAAAGAACAACATTTAATTGCGGCTGGCTTACAGTTTCAGGGATTCAGTCCATTATCATCATGGTAGGAAGCATGGCTGCATCCAGGCAGACATGGTGCTGGAGAAGGAGCTGAGTGTTCTACTTGATCTAATGGCAGGCAGAAGGAGATTGTCCCTTCTGCACTGGGTGGAGCTTACGCATAGGATCTCAAAGTCCCCCAACCTCCAACAGTACATACTTCCTTCAACAAGACAGCACCTATTCCAATAAGGCCACACCTCCTAATAGTGTCACTCCCTGTGGGCCAAGCATTCAAACACATAAGTCTATGGGAGCCAAACCTACTCAAACTACTACAAGCATCTTACATGGACCCCAGGAAGAGATGGGTGGAGTCCTGCTGTCATCTAGCAGAGTAGCCTTAGACATACTTGAACCTCCCAGTGCCTGGAGATTTCTCACCTGCATGCTGCCCTGCTCCTACTAATCAATGTGAGGTCAAGATGCCCTTGGGTGAAGGGCACAAGAGAGCTCATACCTGGTTGGCACTCTTAGCAAGGCCTGGAGGTCGGTCTAGGGATCCTGCTCATGCTATCTAGCTAGTAAGTGGGATTCTCAGACCCAGACCCAGACTGCTGTCCAAACAACTGCACATATCTGTTTGTGGTTCCTCTGGCATAGTGTTCTAGGTCTGGACAGGAACTGGGGCCGTGAGGACAGTCATTGAGACTGTCCCGCTTCAGGAAGTTCTCAGAGAAGAGGGACAATGGTGGGGGTCCTGGGTCTGTGGAAGCCCACTAAAGGAGGCAGCAAAGAGTGCTGGGGTGGGAAAACCCAGCAAAGATGGGGTCCTGCAGGGCATCATGGGCATGCTGGGTTTTGCAGACTGACCTCTGTCACTCTGCTTAACTGCAAGGCTCCCCATGACATGGATGCTGCCAGTGATAGTACGGAGGGACATAAGCTCAGGTTTTAATTACTCAGCACACACTTGCCTTAAACATTTATTAGTGGCTGTGTACCAGACCTGGACCAAGCCACCACTGAGTTTCACTCACCTGATCCTATTTATTCGATAGACAGTACCCACCATCTGATATGGGCAGGGCCAGGCACTAAGGATTCTGTGGTAAGCAAGACCGGCATCTTGGTTAGCTCAGGAGACAAATAAATCTGAGTGGCACTGTGGAATATGCTGACTGAGGACATGCTTTGGCTGGACTGGTTTGTCCCTTCATGTCACCGGCATGATAATGACAACTCCACAAAGAAGCATGCGGGGAGGGGGGTGGTGCTCATTTCCAATGAGGAGGCAGAGGCTCAGAGAGCTTCCATCATTTGCCTGAGGCTGCACAGCTGGGGAGAGATGACTCTGAGCCTGAACCAGGTTCTGTGCAAGCCTGTGTGTTACTCAGCAGAGTTCTGATCTCTTCTCTACTAGGAATGCCCTGAAGATCTGGGGTCATATTGGGGTGTGGGAGTGGGGAGCAGTGTGCACCCCTGCCCTATCTGCCCCAGGGTGGCTTTCTGACTTTGATCCCTCCCACCTCACAGCTACCCCAGCCCCCAGCGTCTGGGCCTTACCTCCTCTGCACTTAGGGAGAGCGTATTCTCATGCTAATTGCAAAACTAATTGTTCTTATTGCAAAATCCATTATATAGTATATTTATATTGCAGATAATGAGCTGTTTGGATTAAATAGCTCACTAAAAGTCAATAAAAAGAAATTTGCTTCACTGTTCCTCCCCTCATTTTTCACAGGCACTGTTAACATGATGTCGTTGTCCCTGAAGGCTGGAATTCATTAAAGAGCCTGGAGCTGCAAGGGGGTGCTGCTTTGTGCTTCTTCTCTTCCCTTCACAAAGTGCTCAGTGAAGGGGCTGGAGGCAAGAAGCAGGGTCCTCCCCTGGTTTTATTGAGGCAGGATGACTAATTGAGAAAAGAGAGCTTAAATCTAACGCAAGTGAAGACAAGGGCTCTTGAGTACAGAACCCTGGGCCTGGCAGAGTGGAGCAGGTTAGGGGTGGGAACTGAAAGTGACATCCACTGCCTCCCTCAGCAGGAGAGAGAAGCAGAGACCTCAGAGCGTGTTCTATGCTCCTGAAAGGGCTGGAGGATGTGGGGATTACAGAGAGGGAAGAATGAAGGCCACCAGAGACTTTGGGTCTTCAAGCAGGAACCAGGCAGAGAGGAGATAGCACAGGCCATGCCTCAGGAGAGGGAGTGTTGAGTTGGGAGTGAGCTGTCTGGTTCCAGGTTTGGACTTCTAGCACCACCTCTTGTGGGCTTCCAGGATCTTTTAGGCCTAGCCAGTGCCCTGGCTCTAAAGCTCAAAGTATCTTGTTTAAGCCGAGGTCTTCCAAGAGTGTGGGTCTGTGGAGTCCCAGGCTGATGGTTCGGGCCCTCTGAGATCATGATGCCTCAGGAAGTGTTACAGCCCAGTGAGAAACCCAGGGAATGGCCCTCAGTGGCATGCTGAGCACTGGGAATAGGGGACAGAGGGAGACTCCTGACACTTGTCTCTTTCTTACGGCCACCTTCACTTTTGGTCTACTCAGTGAATTAGGAGTCGAGGTAGGGCCAGTAAGATGGTTCAGTGGGTAAAGGCACTTGCTGGAAAGACTGATAGCTTGTGCTTGATCCCAGGGACCCACATGTACACCGGGACAGGTACATACTCCTTTCCCCAAATAAATAAACCTCAACTGCAAAACTAAATGTAGGGATATGTAGTGGTGAGTTTCAGTTACACCACTTTGGCTCCCAGTGAATTGCATTCGAGCACCCACCCGGGAGCTATCTGGATTTATGAATGGAAGATACACACACATGCCAGTTAATTTTAAAATGCTGTGGCTACCTCAAAGGCTTGGCACTCCTAAATCTTCCCCTGCTACATCAGGCCCAATCAGGGAAGTGGCCAGTGACCACTTACGCTAATTTTTACATAGCTCATTGGCTTTTTTCCCTGCAGCTCCTATGACCATCCATATCCCACTGCTTCATGGTGATCTCTCCTCTTCTCCCCTGCCTCCTAGCCTGAGTAACTCTAAGGGTCCCACACAGTCTCCCTTTGCCTAACCATTGGCCACTGGCATCTTTATTGGTCTATTAAAAGCCAACTGGGGACAAGGACCTTTAGCTTTTGGACACACAGATTTCTGACTGAATCAAAGCATTAGAGCCAATCTCCAACAGGGGTAAACTGGGGGGGGAGGGTGTGCACTGCAGCTTTCCTAATATATGTCAATGAGTTCTTTCTGATCTGATCAATCAATCAATCAATCATTAATCATCAACCAACCAACCAACCAACTCAGTGTCTACAATATGAAAATGGTGTGTGTGGCCCCAGAGAAGATTCCACATGGGAACATGCAGACTTTATCTCTCAGTTCACAGTAGCATGGGGTGGACAGTAGTAACATAGGGGCTAACAGAGACCAAAGCCAATGCTGCAGAGGAAAGGATGTCCCTGCAGCCCTGGCTCAGCTGGTACTGATGTGGTCGGCCTGAGCTGCGGCCCTTGGGTGCTGGCATCTGATACACTTTGCCCTTCACCTCGTGCTTCAGATGCTAGATGTAATTTCTATCATGAGCTGTAAGGTGGGACTTGATCTGGTAATGGGGTTTACAGAGTCACTTGAAGGTTGTCAGGACTGGAAAGGTCATCAGGGTGGGACTCTAGGCTGGAGTCCTGGTGGGGAGAGACAGAGAGAATAGAAGAAACATACACGGATGCCTTCACTTTCTCAACTTTGATTTTGGCTTTTGTTTTTTGTTTTGTTAGTGACAGGGTCTCATGTGGTCCAGGCTCATCTTAAATGATATTTAGCCAAGGGTGATTTCCTGCCTTCACTTTCCAAGTGCTGAATTACAGGTGCGCAGCACCACGCCTAGTTTATTCGTGCTGGGGGTTAAACCTAGATGCTAGGCAAGACACTTTGTAATTGAACTATGTCTCCAGCTCCCTAACCCTTTGTGAGACAAGATTTTACTTTGTAGTCCACCAGGTTGTTGGTGATTTCCTTGCCTCAGCCTCCCAAATGCTGAGATTACAGATTATAAACCACCATGCTTGTGCCTGACTCTTGCCATATGAACCACGTGGGGAGCAAGAAGATCATCACTATATGTGGTATCTTGATTCTGGACCCCAAGAATCATGAAGCAAAAGAACACCCTCCCTTACCTTTATTTATCATCATCATCATCATCATCATCATCATCATCATCATCGTTGTTGTCATTGTCATTGGTTTGAGGACATGTCATTACTGTGGAAGAAAATGCATGGATACAAGAAAACAACAGTAGGAGCTGTGAGTGGAGGCCTGAGCCAGGGACAGAGGAATAGACAGCAGTAGGACAGAAAAAACATTAATGCAATGAGTCTGGGAAGGCAGATGGGGTCCACCAGCTCCTGCAGGCTCTGTAGTGTCACAGTAGAATGGTACCAATCACTGCAGATGCCATTGGAGCTACTGGAGACTTTATACATGGCAAGAAGTGACATGGTTTATACTCATTTATATATTTATTCCTTTGTGTTTTGTTTATTCTTGTCACTTTCATACTTCTTGGTCCTGCTCACCCTTAACTGTCCTGCCCTGTCTCCCTTTGACAATCCTCTAACATGTCCTATTCTTGATTTTGTGTCCTCATCCCTATTGGTTTTGTACCCCATTGAGTCCAGTTGGTGCTGCCTGCAGGAATGTTGACTGATCATGTTGGCTTGGTTTTGAGCAGAGCATCATAATTGCACAGCGTAGCAAGCACATCATGTCCAGAAGACTTCTCAGCACCTGTCCTCATTCTTTGGCTCTTGCATTTTTTTATTTTGATTTTCTTTCTTTCTTTTTTTTTTTGGTTTTTTGAGACAGGGTTTCTCTGTGTAGCCTTGGCTGTCCTGGAACTCACTCTGTAGACCAGGCTGGCCTCGAACTCAGAAACCCACCTGTCTCTGCCTCCCAAGTGCTGGGATTAAAGGCGTGCGCCACCACTGCCCCAGTCTTGCATTTTTTTTTTTTATGCTCCCCCGTCTTTGAGCCTTGAGCCTCCAAAGGCATGATATAGATGCTCCATTTGGACTGAGAACTCAACGGTCATTTATTTTTGGCACGCTGTCTGGTTATGAGTCTGTATTAACCACTACTCACTGCAGAAGAAGCTTCTCTAGCCAGTATTGAGAGCAGCACTGATCTTTGGGTAGAGACATAAATACTTAGAAGATAGTTTATCCGTGTAGCATAACAATAGTAGTAGATTCTCCCCAGGGGCTTATGACCTCCTTGTCCATGGGATTTTAACTAGGTTTGGAGCACCAGGTACAAATTCCTTCCTGTATAGGAGGCCTCAAGCCCAATTAGAAAGTGGTTGATTACTACCATAACAGTCATGCCACTATTACATCAGTGGGCACATCTTAGCCAGCAGGTCAGGATTATAGCATTTAGTGTTCACTATTGCTTAATACCCAGAGAAGGCTACTCTCACCTAGTATGGCCTGCATAGCACCTTCAGCACTACGAAAGTTAGCCAGTAGGAAGGAAGGTTTTGGGTCAGTTTCATCTTGATTTCTCTATGTCTGCAGTCAAAGTTTGTTGTGTGTTCAGCAACCAGGTTTTACCATCCTGTTAGGGTGAGACCAAGAACAATGGTTGTGCTGGTTTTTGGGAGGGAAGGTCCTCAAGTCTCTATGACCTGATTTATGTTTTGAAATGATTGGTCTGGTTGCCAGCAGCACGTTAAGAGACAGGGTTTGTAGGCTGATGCTGCAGAGATGGATGGCAGAGCCTGAAGAGAGAGCAGAGATGAGGGAGAAGGAAGAAGGGGGGGGGGAGATGATTTGCCAGGAGGATGGATGAGGTGTATGAGGAAGAGAGGACTGCCCCGCCCAGCTTCCCATTCAGTGCTGCAGAGTGGACAGAGCATCATCTGTGTGGGGGTGGGGTGGGGAGCGGCGATTGGGAGCTCTCCTGCTGTGGAGCAGCAACTGACTTCAGCACTGTGGGGAGTTCCCCACACTGGTCTTAATTTCCCCTTTGTTACACAGGACTAGCATCTCAGTTGTGTCTCCTCACATGCACAGCTCCATTCTTTAGGGCCAGTAAAGTGACTCCAGAGAGTCTGAAGCAGGGTACACAGAGATGCTGGGTCTCTCCTGCACAGAATCCCAGGGCCTGTGGGAGGGAGAAGTCTGGTGTGGGCTTCAGGGATCTACAGATGGAGCCCACAGGCTAAAGGCAAAAAGGGAGGGGCCTGAGAAAGTCCCACTCCACTCCAGGCGGCTGAAATGGCTGTAATCTATAGTCATCTCTATTCACAGACTTCAAAGGCAGATGGGAAAGACTGATATATCTGAATGCTGGAGCAACTTGAGTATAGATGAGATCAAAGGAAAAGGAATGTGGCTTCTTGGCCCACCCTTTCCCCAGGCCCTCACATCCATAGATGCTAGTGTGGAGAGGCTGTCCAGGGTGGGATCAGAGTCCAGAGGAACACAAGAAGCCCATTCCCTACCAGCTTCGATTCGTCTGAGTGAGGCTGAGATGTTCAGGGTCCCTTCCTTCTGGTGTACCGGAATGTACTATGGCCGATAATCAAGGGCTTCTGCAAGGAGGTAGTGACCTCCCCAGGCTCAGTGCCCCCAGAGGTTAATTTAGAGCTCTTTAGTGTCGGAATAGGTTTGTGGCATCTGAGTGGGGAGTTGAGGTCCTGGCTCCTTAGCTGTGTCTCTGTGTGGTCAGGAGCTTGCCCTCTGTCCACACTTCAGAGATCTGTTTTGCTTGGGAGCAGGGCACAAACCAGAGCACCTTCTTGTGGCTAGTTCTTTATAACCCTTGATGGAATTTAAGTTTGATTGGGGTCATTGCCTGTTAACCTTCCTGTTTGGAACTGCCTATCAGTCCTTGGATCCAGGTCTTCTGTGAATGTCTGCATCATCATGGATGATCAACTCTATAGGGCTAGTCCTTGGTGGAGGTATCGTCCATCCTTTTGGAAATAGTCCAGAAAGGTCAGTTGCTAGTGAGTTAGTGGACAGTGACTCAGCTGATCAGGCTCCTGCAGGTACAACTCAGGAGAGGGACTGGGCAGGGACATGGATGCCAGGTTCTGGTTTTGGACAGGGTAGCATATTTGAGTATAGCTTTCCAAGCCTAGAAGTCAGGATGGAGACTTGGGCAGAAGGCCTTGTTATTTACAACATGAAGCAAGATGTCAGGGTTTCTGTAGATAACTGGATGGCAAGTATGGGGAAGGAGGGTTAGCAGGTCCTGGGAGAGCAAACAGGGCCAACTGAGGTCATAACGGGGCAGAGAGTAGCAGCCCTAAATACCCCCAAAGGATTCACAAAATATAGGGCACTCACATGGCCTGTGGGTCTGCAGATAGAAGACTGTGCAAGTGCATGTGTGAGTGTGTGTATACACACATATGCATGAATGTGTGTGTGTGTGTGTTTGAATCCCATATCTATAGCTGACAGAGTTGCACGAAGATGCCCTGGACCCCAGTAGGCATTTGTGTGCATGTGACGGGTGTCTTTGGGCAGTACTACCTAAGACTGGAGTAAAGGGCATGGATCAAAGAGGAAGGAGCTGTCTCAAGGTGCCTGAGAGGCAGAGTAGGCACCTCCACGAGGGTAGGTGTGGCACTTAGGGGATTAGGAGGGAAGAGGTGTCTCTAGACTCTTACCTTCCCAGTTCTGACTGGAGTGGCTAGCCAGGAAGTGGCCAAGGCTGTGGGCCCTTGCTTCTGCTGGGGAGAAAAGGATTTGCCTATGATTCTTGCCTCCTTGGCAATTCTGTCACATCAAAATTCACTTACATGTGCCATCATGTGTGCCTAGCTGCTGTGGCCAGCAGTGATAACTAGCATCCTCCCTCTGAGCTCATTGGACTGTCCCTGTGGGTTCACCTGGGATGTGGGAACTCTGCACAAGCAAGGAACAAGGACACCCCTGGGTTAGGGGACCACTTCTCAGTTTACTGAAAGGAGACTCACCATGGCTGAGAAGCCAGAGGCAGTAGTTTTCTCTCTGGAGAGATGGGTGAGTGCTTGGGTACCCTGTCTCAGTTCTGGAGGGACTTGGCAATTAGGGATGACTTAAGGCAAGAAGAGATCTGTGAGTATGTGGGGGTCAGAAGTAAGTATGCACCCCCCTCTGTGTGTGTGTGTGTGTGAGTGTGAGTGAGAGTGTGTGTGTATGAGTGAGTGTGTGTGAGTGTGTGTGTGTGAGTGTATGTATGAGTGAGTGTGAGTGTGTGTGCGAGTGTGTGTGTGAGTGAGAGTGTGTGTGAGTGAGTGTGAGTGAGTGTGAGTGAGTGTGTATGAGTGAGTGTGAGTGTGTGTATGAGTGAGTGTGAGTGAGTGAGTGTGAGTGAGTGTGTGAGTGAGTGTGTGTGAGTGAGTGTGTGAGTGAGTGTGTGAGTGAGTGTGTGAGTGATGTGTGTGAGTGATGTGTGTGAGTGAGTGTGAGTGTGTGAGTGTGTGTGAGTGTAAGTGTGAGTGTGAGTGTGTGTGTGTGTGTGTGTTAGGGAAACTGAGAATAAAGACTTGATGAATTTGAATCCATATCTGCATGTTTGTGACTTCTATGCCATGTAGACTTGCTGGGGTGTCTCTGTATGCATCTGTGATGATGCCCCTGTGTGTTTGGTGTTTGGCCCTGATGCACGCTCCAAGGGCAGTATAAGTAGCACTTCTTGGAGAGAGAGAGAGAGAGAGAGAGAGAGAGAGAGAGAGAGAGAGAGAATGTGTGTGTGTGTGTGTGTGGTGAACTTGGGCAGGTAGGGAGGGAAAGAGGGTGAAAGCGTGCCCAGTGGCAGGCATGACAAATGATTAATCTATAGAAATCTATATTCTATTCTTCCATGCGTCCACTCCACCCTTCTCACGCTCCCATGCATCACCTCCGCAAATCCATCACCAGCTCCCAGCCAAGGACGGGTGGTGAGGAGAGCGCCTGCCTTATTGATGGACTTGTGGCTGCTTTTTCTACATTCGGAATACGAAGAAGGAAAGCTCCTGCTCATTGGTTCATCCATTCATTCCATCATTTGTCTAGCATGTGACTCTTGAGCGCCTACTGTGTGCCGGATGGGGCTGCGTGCTCAGAATTAGATGAAGAACAGGCAGCGGCAATCCTTTTACTTTGTATGAGGGCTGCACAGTGAGTTGGCCATTTTGGTGAAATGTCAGGCAGAAGGTGCCACGGGTTTGGCAAGAATTGAGATGGGTGGGAAATGAATGTGGCTGAAAGGGGGTGAGTCACAAAAGCCCACAGAAGAGGGGAAGACACTGGGCGGGGGTGGGGGTAAGGGGTTGGGGGAGGAGCTAAAGTGACAGAGCCAAACGAGAAGAGGATGCATCACCAGACAAAGGGAAGAGTGTAGACAGGCCAAGATGTCAAGAACACTCTCACTCAAGGAAGAGCTGTGCAGGGGGAGGGGGGGAAGCAGCAGGGAGTGGAGGAAGCTGTTGTTCAGTTACAGGAGCTGGATTTCAGCCAATGTCAAAGGGAGCAGCAGGAGGCTTTAAGTGAAGGCCACAGGAGGGTGCATGCGTTTTAGCTTGTTCCTTGGTGGACCAAATCCAGCCTCCGAGACCCAGGTCAGAGATCAGCACAGTAATTCTAGGGATGGACTTAGATTATGGTGGGTGGCTCTGGTGTAGAGCTCTGGATGTGCCAATGGACTGGATGCTGTGGTGAGCATGCCATCATGACATGGTTTCTGGGCAAGTGACCTTGCTGAACCTCTGTTTCCATCTCTAACATCGAATGCTGGGTCCAGGTGCCATTCAGTGATAAATGATTTTCCTAGCAAGCATGAGGACCAGGATTCCATCGTCCAGGTCTTTTTTTTTTTTTCCACAAGAAATAAAATCATAAATAAGAAATAGTTTGTTTCCCATCTCTGACCACCCTGAGTCTGCCTGGGAAATGGACTATGTTCCCATAGGATGGGCCACCTCCAGATCTGTTTTCTGGGCATTTTTGGGCAGACCTGAATTTAAGTTTTAGGGAATGTTCCAGAAGCCAGCTACTTTTAGTCCCTGAAGGACATCTGGAGGCAGTCCAGACTTACTCCCTGTTGCACAGAGGAAGAAAGATCATTCCTGACGTTGCCTGGCATGTCACCTACTTTTGCTACTGCATGAGACCACAGACCATCTGGAACTCACTCCAGCCTTCAAGATTAAGGCTCTTGGTCCAGCAAGCAGCTTATCTGTTTGTAGGTGTCATCAGAACCACAATGCTCACTTGACCAGAGCCTATGGTCCTGGGATCTTCTGGGGAAAAAGTGTCTGGCCTAGGCCCCAAAGAGGTTCCTGAGTGGCTAGGTTTACACCCCATTCTTGGTGGTCAAAAGAAAAACCAGAGAGGTGTGTATTGACTCTCATTCTGCCTGCTTCAGCTAAACAACTCCAGATCTCTGAAACTCTTTGGATCTATCTCCTCTGTCTTCTGATGCTGCTCCACTCCACAAAATGTTTTCAGATGCAGGCATAGTTGACACTTGTCCAAAGTTTGCACTTCTTCCCTGGTCTTTGCAAGCAAGATTCATACCAACCCCATGGGGTTGTACAGAGGAGCCTTCTGAGGTGTGAAAGACCTGGTGGCATGTGGGTGGGCAGGAGGGTGACCTGAGGAGTCAGTCCCCCAGGGGTTGTGATGTTCTGCCTGCATATCTAGCCGAGGCACACCAGGCTCTTCCAAGATCGAGAAAAGTCAAGGAGAAGGCCCTGCATACTTAGGATATTTTCAAATTGAGTGACAGCGGGCACATGATGGGGGAGATGGTGTGTGTTTCTTTGGAACATTCAGTCACAATTCATCATTATCCAATTTTTCCCTCTTGGGTTTTCTCTTGCACGCATTTTTTATCCCAATCTGACAGCTAAATGAGGACTCACACAGCCTACGTTACCTGCTTTGTTCAGGAATTAATCCGTCCTTAAATATCAACTGCCAAGTAGTTTGTGTGAGCAGAGACAGGCTGAGTAGGCCCCAGACAGCTTGGGCAGGGTCTGAGGGGCCCTCTAGCTGGTCACCTCCCTGGAGAACTTGGGATGCAGAGGCATTTGACATGCCTTGACTGTAAGCATGGTGTTCCAGGTTCTTCCACTAGGTACTCTGGGCTAGCCCAGCTCGTTGCCTGACCAAGTTCATGGGGTCACAGGCTGTGAGGTTGTTCTGGACCTCCCTCTGCCTCTGGAAAAGAGACACCTGGACCTCTGACTCTGGAAGTTAAATGCTTGGAACACCAAAGCCTCTGGGTGTAAGCACCTGTGTTTTATCATCTAGGTTGGGCCAGTGGACCAAGGACAAATTCAGCTCACAGCAGTAGGAGTACAGAAGCAGGGCACTCAATGTTTCTAAAGTGGCCACAAATCTTCCCTTTCTCTTCTCCCTTATTCTCTCCCCTCCCCCAGCTTACCCTCCCTCCTTTTCCATCCTTCCCTCTCTCCCTGTCTTCTTTTCCTTGCCTCTCTCTATTTTTGTTCTCTGCTTCATTCATGAGCATGCAGTAATGTCTGAGACAGGCCTGGCTGCTGTAGTCAGTCAGAAATGGGCTGAATTCTCTGTGGGAGAAGTTGGGCTTACACAGATTGTATGACAGGCAGGTGCTCCAACTGCAGGGCAAGCTTCAGGAAGCTGGTGATGGACAGGGCAAAGCTTGGGGTGTGAAGTGAGCCCAGGCAGGGGTGCACTGTCGTAGGACCTTGGCTCTGTCTGCCGGCACCCTTGCCCAGAGACAGAGTAATGAGTGGCAGGAACCAGACCTGGCTGGGTTCCAACTGGGGATCTAGCTCTGACTGCAGATTTGTTGGAGATAGCCATTGTGGACTAGTGTGAAACACAACTGGGTGAAGAGGCAAAGGAGAGAGAGCATGGACTACATCAGAAGTCCCCAGGCTCTGAAATGGCAACTGCTTGCTGTAACTGATGCTCCCAAAAGATTACTGTCTGCAAATGTCATCTTGAGCAGCCCTCAGCCAGTACAGGGCACAAGAGAGTCACTGGATAACAGGGGAGGTGGCAGCCAAACAGGTAAAGTGCACATACATGTAGCCCTGTGACCCTGACTATGCTAGGTGTTACCACTCCTGCCTGTGACACATTTCTGATTTTATATAATTCCCCCTTTGTGATAAGGAAGGGGAGAGGATTAAACGACAGGGTAGCCAGCACTGATGCGCTTCTGCCTGAGATGCCTGCTCCCACAGGCAGCTGCAGAGCCACTGGGCCTTCTCTGCTTGTCCTTGCCTGTCTCGGGCCAGCACAATGACCTCCGTGTCCTGTGTCCTGCTTCCTTCCAGCTTGCCTAGGTGGGATTCAGTAAAGAAGCAGATGGCATCTGGGGCTGAGTGTGATGGCGCTTACACTGTGGAGGGGTGATAATTTATGCTGCTCAGCGGTGGCTGAGGGTTGGAAGAAGGTATGTATCACTTCTAGAAGGCAAGACTGGGGTTGGGGACCTCCCCTCTTCGGATCTCCAGCAAAGGATCGATTTTTGTTCTGCTTCCTAGAGAACAGGTCTGCAAGGCTGGGAGCTTCCTTGGACCAGGACCTTTAGAGGAACTGGGCATGGGAAGTGGGCTGTCTATACAGTCCCCAGAGAGAAAGCCAGAGGCAGCAGGTGGGACCCCAGGTCTGTGCAGGAGAGATGCAGGCCTGCAGTGAGGCTCTCTGTCTCCAGCCTTGCTGGGGTATGGACCCAGCTCGCATGTGCCCTTCCTTTTCATTCTTCTCCCTGTCTCCCTCATGAATGGAGCATGGCTTCTAATCGGTGGGGAGAAAGATGTAAAACTAATCCTCACTCTAATAAAAACAGTCTCCCGATTAAATATGTATGAACACATATTGATTTGGGGATTAAACAGAAAAGAAAATTGAGCCTGTAATTGAGCCAGGGAACATGGAGGGTGAAACTTGGGAGGATCATCTTCAAACACACCTGCTGGGGCTGCTGGGAGGGCTTGGGGCTTGCTCAGGCCCCTTAGCTGGAAGGACTAGGCCGACATTGGCTTATGGTGGGAGGGGTCTGTGCCTGCTGTGGGAGGAGCCTGTGTCTGTTGTGGGAGGAGCCTTGCCAGCTGTGGGAAGAGCCTCTGCTTTCTTCCTAATTTGGTGAACTCCCCCTGGAGGGTTGTGCTGTTCCTATGGTTGTTGGAGGGTCTTTGGAGGGTTACTCA
Source organism: Rhynchomys soricoides (assembly GCA_019843965.1). Lineage (NCBI taxonomy): Eukaryota > Metazoa > Chordata > Mammalia > Rodentia > Muridae > Rhynchomys > Rhynchomys soricoides. The sequence continues at coordinate 1,528,979 of JADRCH010000183.1, read as the reverse complement.
GGGTCTTTGGAGGAGAATAGTTGCTTCAGGAGGTGTCCTGTGTCTTTTTAACACTCACTTCTGAGACATGGGTCCTGAGGAAACAAACCTGAGCTGGGTCTGCCTCACAGCCTTCTCATTCCAGTTTATAAGGTTGTGTCTACTTCTGGCCATGGCTGGGTACTTCAATCACACCAGAATGCTGTCTAGGAAGAAAATGGCTTACTGTGCTTGTCTGAGGATCCACATCTATTCATCCAGTCAGAAGGAAGAAGGAGGGTTCGAACAGTCTCATGGTAGTTGTGCCCTTCTGGGGTCAGGCCCTGTGCTTAGCAGTCATGTAGCAGACTTAGCAGACTTTTAGAGTCTCTTCCTAAGAACACTGTGTCACGGATCTGATGATGTCTGTTGTACAGCCTTAAAAAACAGTCTTGTCGATACCAGGACCTACTGTAATGGTTGAAGGTGATTATTGAGCATCAACTACAGGCTGAGACTTTATAAACATTATTGCCTTATCTGCTGTTGACTTTGTAAAGTAGATATTTATCAGGTTCATTGTACAGAGAGGAAACTGAGGCTGAGAGTTCAAGAGGTGGCCAGTATGGTACACAGCTGGGCCACAGAGAGCATGCTACTTCCTGCTTTATCCTGGAGAGGTGTGGGATCCTGATACCCTGGCCTAGCCTCCCATGTCCCAACAGAGTACCCACCTTCCTGAACCACTGCCCTTCCTCTGGGTCCTAGTCCCTCCACCCCTGGAATCTACAAGGGCTCCTTCCCAGATTCCCAGCCCTTGTCCCCCGTGACCCCCACCCACCCTGTTTTTGCTGCTCGCCAGCTGAGGTCTGCCTCACAGCTTCTGGAACACACCTTCCTCTTGGCTCCCGAGTCCTCTGATGTGCCCCATACTTTGTGATCTACAGAGTATTGTCTACAGATCTTTGTCATCTCACTTAAGGTTCACAGTGACCTAACATCCTGATGTCAGGAGACTCTGAGGCACAGACAAGTGGGGTAATTTGGCTCAAATTGCAGAGCCAGTGAGTGACAATGGCAGCTACTCTCTTCCAGGTGAGATTACACCTGGCCCTTTGCACAGGACCCACAAAAGACACCAAGGCCATGTGATGAAATGGCCAAGTTACAGAGTTAGGTGTAAATTTTGTATGGAGTTGAATTGAATTGAATTGGAGTCCTTGTGCTTTCTTTCTTTCTTTTTTTCTTTCTGTCTTTCTTTTTTTGTTTGTTTGTTTTGTTTTTTGGGTTTCTTTTTCGAGACAGGGTTTCTCTGTGTAGCCCTGGCTGTCCTGGAACTCACTCTGTAGACCAGGCTGGCCTCGAACTCAGAAATCTGCCTGCCTCTGCCTCCCGAGTGCTGGGATTAAAGGCGTGTGCCACTACTGCCCGGCTTTCTTTAGCTGGCTACATAGCTCTCAGGCAGTCATGTAAATTCTCTGAGGTATTCCCCCCTTCCCCCAGTTTAGCTTGGCTTTTCCTCTGAGGATGAAGCCAGAACCTAGAAGAACCCTAGGGCTCAGGGTCGGCCTACATAACTCACAGCTGAAAGATGAAACTGCCAGGCTGTCTACCCTCCGGGTAAGAGGAAGAACAGAGGCATCAGGACATAGAATTTTGGACAAGAGCGCCTGGTGTCCCGAGGCACTGCTTAGCTCAGAACTCACCAGGGATGCTGACAGGCTGGTCCCTGGAAGTACCACCTCCTCCCTATGGTTATTAAAGTAATAATTTAATTCTAATGAGGGTGTGCATGTTCTCTGTGCAGCCGGAATGCCACTCGTTCTGTTTAGAGGATGCAGTAGGTGGGATCTGGCCTCTGCCAGTGAGTCTAGAAGTAGAGCAAGGAGTGGCGATGAAGGCTGGCAGTTGTGAGGCTCAAAGTGACCGGAGCTCTTTGGAGGGCCTCCAGAGCTACACAGGGAACTCAAGCTTTGTAGGCCTAGGGGGTAGATGTCCCTAGAGTCCTGGGCTTGCCTCCTGACTCCATTGTGACCAGGGCAAGGCTGGGGTTATCAATTGTACTTCTGTGAGCCTCAGTTTCTTCCATGAAGGAGATAAAACCTGACTCAGGCTAACACAAGATGCCTGTGAAAGAAGGTGACAGGCCCATGTACAGAGCCTGTGCCTGGGTTAACCTATCAGCCCAGGTGGCCATTCTCTCTCTTGCTTAAAGCAGCATCTCTATGCCCATGAAGAGATACAAACTCTTGGGATGGCTTTCTGACCACACCTGTGGGATCCTGCTCTAGCAAGTTTGTTCCTCTCCCTTGGCAGAAGTATTTAGCGCCCTGAGCTTGTTAGTGCCAGGCAGCTGGTTGCCATGGTGTATCTTCCACTTTCTGTTACCTACCAGGCCACCCCATGGGATGCTTTGGAGGAGGAGTCTGATCCAAGATGTCCTTGGCAGAGCCTACCATCTCCCTGACTTGAGCAGAGGTAAAGACCTCATCACTCCCTTTCCACAGTGCTCAGTGGCAGGTCGTGGCCCTCACCATGGCCGGAGGGATGGACCATTTCCACATTCCTCAAAGCATCTGGGTTCCACTGCTCATTCTGCTCCAGGTTTTGGGAGGTGTGATGGGTAGAGCTGATTGTCAGCTTGCCAGAGTCTGTAGTCACATTCGAGATGGGTCTCCAGGCTTGCTTTCAGAAGATTATCTTGATTGCTTTAATTGATATTGGAAAAGCTGTTTTAATTGTGGATAGGTCTGTTTCCTGGGCAGGGGGATCTTGTGATATAAGATAAAGAAAGTAAACTGAGTGACAGCAAGCGACCATCATTTTCTGTTTCCTGATTGTGGATGTAATACAACCAGACAGCTCCCTGCTTCTGCTGCTATGCCTCCCCTACCCCATGCTGTGCTTTCCCCACCATAATGGACTGAATTCCTCTGGAGCTATTAGGCTAAACAAAGCTTTTCTCTCTTAAGTAGCTTTCCTCGGGGTCTTTTATGACAGCAACAGGAAAGTAGCTAAGACATGACGTCATCCATGTGAAGCTCTCTGGCTTGGGTGGGTCTTTTATAGAAGGAGGCAGGAAGACTGGGTGTTGTTCCCAGGTGCCCCCCTCACAGTGTTGTCCTTGGCAGAGGTCCCAGCCCTCTAGCAGCTCTCTCTACATAGCCTGTAGTTTGAAGCAGGGGGCACTCCTCAACTCCCTTGTAAGAATTGTTCAGGTCTTAGGGTTCTTCTGTACTATACTGTCAGTGCCATTAGGGTGGGACCTTGGTGGCTTGGTCCCTTGCTGTCTCTAGTGGTAAATGTGGGCTGGCAACAGGGCAGATCTTTAAGCTCCATAGGATGAGCCACCACAGATGCCCTGGGCTCTGGGTGCAAGCCTGCTACTTCCTGTAGGGGGCTCCTGGAACCATCAAAGTCTTCCTTTGGGCTTAGGTTGAAGGGGACTGAAGGTAGGTACCCCAGGACAGGCTTGGCCTCTCTAGACTGGAGCCTCATGTTTGTCCCAGCAAGAGTCCACTGTAGTGAAGCAGGGTCGAGGTCAGGAATTGTAGATGACCTCATTGCATGACGATCTGAGCCCTGGGTTCAGCTTTTGAAAGAGAGGAAAGTGAGCAGTGGAGTTCAGAGAAGGTGGATTTGGCAAGGTGACAGAAGTTGGGAGTCAGTGAGAAGTATTGGGGCGTTATCTGGGCCGCATGGCTGTCTCTATCATATCCTCAATGTCCACGGTTGTGAGGGCGAAGTTCTAGCAGGAGTTAAGAACAGTGTCGAAGCCATCAGTTGGTTTTGTTTGGTACCTGAAGTGTCTTTCACTCCCTTTAGCCAAATACGCATTAAGCACCTAACGTGTGTTCAACCCTGGAAATAACCATGCATGGTATGGGCCTACCAATCTACACATGGCCCATACCAATCTATACAAAGCCCAACAGTAGCATCATGTCTGTCTGAGTCCTTCAGATACAGAGAGATACTCACTGATATCACAGTAGTGCTCCGGACCAGCCTTTTCTGTGGCATTCCTCACTTTGCTCAGATAGTGCTTTCTTGTGCAAACCCACCTCTGGTGGTATGCAAGGCACTCTCTATGAATCCCAGTGTGCCATTACATATCTTATTATAGGCATTTCTGCTGGCCAGTCCCTGTCCCACCCCGAGTGTGTTCGTCACTCCAGCTTCAACCATACATGCTCTCTATGACTTGATACATACTCTGAGAAAGTGACTACACTCACTCCAACCTCGCACGACTTCACAAGCCGATGGGAAGACATTGCCAGTGTCTGCTAATGGCGGTGTGGGGGACGATGCAGAGGGCAGGAGCTGGAGCAGAAAAAGACAAAAGCCAGAGCCCAGTTGCTCTTGGAGCAGGAAGAGCTCCTTGCAAATGATGTATGAAATGAGGAACATATGCTGCGAATGATTCGTGTGCAGGAGCTTGGCTAGGATCCCCAGACCCTGGCACTGCAGTTGGTAGTTCCATGCTCCCAGCTCTGCCGTGCTCCAGAGTACTCCCAAGGTGGCTCCAGCTCCCTCTTCTGGTCTCTTCCTATCAGGACATGCTGCACACAGTAGGCAATCTGCTTCATCTCCCTTGGTCCCCTGAAGCAAGGCGGGAGGGTTGGCTGCAGCAGTGAGTCAGACCTGACCTTGGCATGTCCCTGCTGGGAGGTAGAGCCCAGAGAGGGACATAGATTCTCCCAAGGTCACACGGGACAAGTGTCTTCTGATGTCCTGTGCAGGAGTTCATCCTGATGCAAAGGGGCTTTGTGCACCTCTCGATCAAACTTGGTGCCAGGATAGCGCTAGCCACATGGTACCTGGTAAACACCATGGAAGAGGAGGCTGATGGGCCTGGAGTCTAACCCCTGTTTGTCCTGTGCTCATGTGCCACCCACAGCCCCTCACCTGCTGCTGCAGGGACATGTGACATCACCACTTCAGAGCTCTGGGAACATACTCTGGATGCTTCCAGGTTGGTCCTTGAGGTCACAATGGCTGCTGAAATGAGGCTTAGAGATTTCTGAGGAAGTACGGAAATATCCTTTCTGGGGCTGTCAAGAGAGCTTTGTGGGCGAAGGAGCTTGCTGCAAAAGCCTAGAGATCTGAGTTCAATCTCTGGAACCAACATAAAGAGGAAGGAGAAACCTGACTCCAGAAAGTTGTCCCCTGACCTTTATGCCACGGCACTTGTGTACTTCCTACATATCACACACACACACGCGCACACACACACACACACACACACTAGATTTTTAAAAATTAAAGAAAGAAATGTTTTTTCCAGGACCTCCCATAGCCCTTGGCAGGCCTGTGGTTTACTTACCTGTAGACAGCATCAAAATCTAAAACAACTTCCCTTTAGCTCCAATTCCCTCCCTATTTATTTTTCTCTTTGACCTGCAAAGCCAGGGCATCATGTAGTATTTGGTCCCTCCCTGTTTCCCCCAAGAGGGCAGCCTGCCTCGGACATGCCTTCTGTCCCTGGCAACATCCCCGAAATGCCTATGGTGAAATGAGATGCTTCTGCCTCACAGATCTGGGTCGTAAAGAACGCTGGCAAGGAGCTCAGAGTCGTAGGTCATGTTGATATTCTCATATTTGTGCTCTGTTCTTATTACGTCGTGATGGATGGAGAGGGGATTTTATCATGAGCTCATTCCTGCCTTAAACTGCTAATTCATGTCCCCTCTTCCATTTTGTGTTTCTGCACCCCGTCAAGCACTGATGGCTGAGGATTTGAGTGTGCAGCTGTGGGGAGGGCTTAGGTGGAGGCGGGAGAGGGGGAAGCATTAGCAAGCAGGGCTGTTAAGAGAACAGTCCCAGCAAGTCATTTGTGATGAAAACCCTTTGTCACCTGATGGTGGGGCCTGGGGCTCCTGGTGTACAATCACAAATAGAAAAGGCAACAATAGCTTACCCTCAGTATGGTGCTTTTAATTTTTCAGAGTGATTTATTCAAAAATTTAAAATAAAATATTTATTTTAATGTGTATGCCTGCACATGCGCGCACACACATGCACTCTTATGCACATGCGCGCACACACATGCACTCTTATGCACATGCGCGCGCGCGCGCGCGCGCGCACACACACACACACACACACACACAAATGCCACAGTACAATCCCCATGTGGAGGTGGGAAGCAAAGTTGTGGAAGTCAGCTCTGTCTCTAGGGATAGAGTTCAAGTCATTATTGTCAGGCATTGCAGGAAGCATCTTTACCCACTGAGCTATCTTGCCAGCCCAGCACTCCTGGCTTTCATAACATGAGCTCTGGGGATTGAACTCAGGTGTGTGTGTTTGCACGGCGAGGTGTCTTCCAATGGAGTTATCCCCAGACCCATACATGATTCTATTTAAATCCCTTCCAGTAGGCCTGTGACATGAGGAACATATTATTCCTACTCTAGCAATGAAGAAACAGACTTGGGGAAGGGAAGAGATGTACGTCAATCCCTTTCAACCTAGAATGGACAGACAAACCTCCAGCAGGGCTGCTGCTCCACCCTTGTCCCATCTGAGTCCCTAGAGGTCACACACTTTGAGTAGTGTGGATTGGGTGACGCCTGTGGCTGTGCCAAGGAATTGAGTCAATGACTTCATCTACCTACAGCCTACTAAGCCAGGCAAAGCACCCAGGAATAGCGACTCCCAGTGCACTCCACAGTCCATCCTTGTGGGCCTTACCGAAGCACAGGAATAGTCAGGAAAATCAGGGGCTCTAGGTAGACTCTGTGGCTTCCTTCCTGTTTGTTTTGATTCTTGAAATAGGGGATCATTATATAGTAGTCCAGGCTGGCTTGGAACTCATTGCATGGCCCAGCCTTGTCTGGAACTCACAATCCTTCTGCCTTAGTCTCAATCACTGAGATTCCAAAGTCCATCTGTGGCTTCCTGGCAACCTTCCTCCCTGACCGCTCTCTTCAGAAGCTAGAACTTGCCACTGTCTCCTGCAGAGGAATGATTCTATCGTGTTCATAGACCCCACCTCCTGGGTCATGGGTCATTGGATCTCCCCACCCATTTCTGCTCTGCCCTTGGCAGAAGCCACCTCATAGGAAGGCTCACTGCAACCCCGTATACAAATCCATGTGTGTGCCTGGCTTCCGGCTGTCCCCCCAGAATGCCCCCTGTCCACCTCCCTCTCCATTGCCATTTGAGTTCTTGTGGGTTTGTGTGTCCTACAGGCAGTAGAGGGCCAGGAGCTATGCAAGAACTGGAAGGAGCTCTTCAGATCGGGAAACAAAGTTGGATCAGAGATCCAGAAACCCCAGGCCTGCATTTAGCCAAGTGCCTGGCAGTCAAGAAGGGATGAGCGAGTGGCAGCTGTTAGTAGGTGCATTTTTTATTCATGAGTAGCTGCTATTTGCCAAGTCTTAGAGCCACAGGGAAGAGCACAGTCAGTGTGCCCATTACCCTAGAGTTCACTGTGACATGAGAGAGAAAAATAGGTAAACAAAACCACTAGCACTTAGCAAAGATCTTCACCATCTGTGCATCTGGTAGCCTTGTAGCCCCGCCCCCGAATCGTAGCACATCTGAAGAAACTGAGAGTTGAGATTTTCAGTGACTTTGCTGAAGCTTTCAAGCCACTCTGGATAGAGCCCAAACTTGAGGTTTGGTCCTCTGTTTTCAAGTCCATTGCTTCCTGGACCTGTGGGGAACACCAGGGTGTCCTTTTCTTGGGGCTGTTTAGATACTTCCTATATTTTAAATCCTATCACACAAAGTCACTAGTGCCACCTGTAGCTGCTCCCTTCCAGCATGGGGCCTATACTGGGAGTCCCATGGATGATAGCTAAATGTGGGGATAAAGAGCCCATGGTTGGTGTGCAGGACCCTGGCTGACAGGCTCTGCATTCGGACTCCTCCAGGTCTCCCAGCTTGCTCCAGCATGCTGTCTTCTCAATAGCTTTCCCTCAGTGGCTGCCCTCTCAGGCTCTCTGTTTCTCTCCCTCTTTCGGGGAGAATAAAAATGACTGGACTTGGCATTATCTGCTGGTTTCCATGGTAATAAAATCTGTTTCCGATAATGGCCCCTTCCCTGGCTGTGGTTAGTTTTGGTAATTTTAGCAACACTGTTGCATAGGCCACCTGCATTTCAATGCTACGCAGGCTGGATGCAACAGCAGCTTTCAGGTTGAATAGAAATAAGAAAAAGTGCTTGCTCTCAGATTTCTAGGCTGGCTACAGGCTGAAAAGGAAAAAGGAAAGTTACGTAACCCCAACAGGCTTGAGTACCCGCTAGCTCAGCTTAACACTGCCTGTCAGCTTCTAACTTAAAACCCCTCTCACGACCTCAGTGGCCAGCGGTGAGTCTACACTCATCTGCTTCTGTGTTTAACCCCTTCTGCCGTTTGGCTCCCATCATCTGTCCTATCTTCTCTCTGGTCCTCTCATGTTCTCATGTACTGACCCATGCTTTCTCCTACTCTGCCTGGGGGTGCCTCCTAGGTCTTCAAGTCTCCCACATCCTGCACCCCTGTGCCCATACCTTCTTTCTTCATATTTCCCTCCAGCCTCATAGCGTGTACCCCATTACTCTGGCATGTTTATTCATTGTTTTTATCACCCATATCACACTGAACTCTTGGATAACATGGACATTGACTGTGTTCTTTTTCGTGGCTCTGGGACCTGGCATTCAGCACATACTCATGAATAATAAAAAAATACACGTAAGCGTAGTCCTGTGAGTTCCTCTCTGTGTGCCATCTCTCTTCTGCTCCTCAGCATCCTGTCAGGCTGTCATGATTACTCTCCCCAGATGACAGACAAGGACACTGAGGCTCAGAGTGGTCAGGATGCTAGAGTACAGAGCTGGCCTATGAGCAAACAGAAACTGGACAATGGTGCGGATGAATGAATTCAGGGGATGGACTGCAGGCCTGGCACCTGCACATGGTTTCCTTTTGGCTCCATGAGAACATCTTCTTGGAAATCTTTAAGGGGAGTGGTAAGGATTTTGGCTGCAGGCAGAAGTCCTTCTTTCTCTTCTGGTGAAGCTAAGAGGAGGGGGCATGCTAACGCTAGAAGGGGGTGGGGGAAAGGGCAACCGTGTGAGTGGCTTCTACACACAAGTGTGCTCAGGCTGTAGCCTTCTGGGGACAGCACCTAGGCAGAAAAGGGGCCAATAGACCATGGAGCTGGCACGGCCCCTTGAGAGGGGTGGAGCTGGTATGCTGTGGGGCTAGCATGGAACTACAAGTCCAGCAAGCACTATTATGATGTTCAGGAAGTCGGGGAGATAAGGGGCAGGGAAGATCCAGAGAGGAGTCACCCAGCCCCTGCTGAAGTAACTTGACTTGTATGCAGTCTCCTGCAGGACAGGCTCTGGCTGTGGCTCTGGCTCTGGGCACCGATGGCCCTTTCCTTCCAGGCCCATAGGATGGTAGTAAGATTGAGCCCATAGCAAGGCAGAGTCCTTAGCTTCCCCTCTGGCTCAGTGTTAGCTGGGTTAGGGTCTGCTGGGCCCTTCCGTAGGCTTCTACCTCCCCCCACCGTCGCAGTGAATTCTTAGATAACAGGGATACTGACTGTCTTTTCCAAGGTTCCCAGGCCTGGCATGTAACATATACTCATGAATAAAAAACATATCTAAGGGTAGCTGCCATGAGTTTTGACTTCATGATGGTGAGGCTGGAGCCAGACCTGGTCTCTCCAACCTCTCTGAGGCACTCAGAATTGTAAAGGCTATATGTGTGTGCACTCGCTTGCACAGCTCCATGCGTCTCTCTTCCACTCCACGTGAGATTGGGTAAAGCATTCCTGGAGGCTGGCAGGGACCATCACAGGGGGCAGTTATTAATAACAATAGCCAACATGTATTCAGCTTTTTATCACCATTGTGCAGTCAGACTTGTATTTAGGTACAGTTTAGAAAACTGATGCTTAATTAAAAAGAAACAGCCACAGAAGCTGGGTAGTTACACTTCTGTAAGAACTTCTGGGTGCTGTGGGCCTGGCCTCTACTGCAGTGATAGGGTAGTGAGGAGAGGTGACCAGTCCCAGCCACCCAGGAGGCCAGCATGAATTGTAAGATTCTTGGAGCAGCTGCAGGGGCCAGGGCTGAATGATGAGCATCAGCTGGGTTTGGGGATCGCAGACCTGGGCTCCACTCTTAGTTTGGCTATATCCTGGCTACATGGTTTGGGGAAGAGTCTAGACATGCCACACCTACCCCCTAGAGATGGGGCTCTGCTTTATTCAGATAGAAAGCACACGCTTCACACTGGGTCTCCGGTAGGACACCTGCAATGCCCATGGGATGACAAATGGCTCAATGATTTACACGTGCAAAGATCTCCCCAGGGTGAGGGTGTTTAGACATGCAGGTTCTAGAAGGAATAGCCTACCTTCCCTCAGGGATGTGTCAGAGCTACATTCTATTGCAGAGTTTGTCCCTCTGCTCCAGGTGACCTCTTTTCTGGCTGTGCCATGCGCACAGCCCTTTCTGAGTTATCCAGTGGTGAGACGTGAGCTTGGCAATTGGGCTGTGGTGGAAGTGGCCTCTGTCCACAGCCAGACGGGATTCCTCCGATTCAGTTTAGAAGTATGTCTGTATACTCTGGTATCAACATGAAGTTCACCAACTTCTCTTTGCTCTACTCCCACTTTTTAGAAAGTAAAGCCAAGGGGCTTGGAAAACAGAGGTAAGCCTTGAACATCCTGCTTGCAATGTGGGGTGGACTCATTTCTGCTTCTGACTAAGATTTGGTTTCAATCAGAGCAGGAGCTGATTCCGTTTAGGTGAGACCCTCAGATCAGTCCAAGGATAAAGTATCAGAGACTATCTCTCTTGTCATCAGACCCCTCTTCTCTGAGCCTTGCCTTCCCTCTGTGAGCACAGGATCTCTGCGGGAAAGATCCTCTGATGCGCTCTCTCAAGTCTTCTCCCAGAATAAGACCTCTACCAGCCTACAGAGGTCTGAACTGGGAGGGCTTAGTGTCTAAACCTCTCATGCCTCTGTGACTTCCTAAGTAGACCCTCTGGAAGGACTGGGGCTTCCTAATTCCTCCTCTTCCTGTCAGGCAACAACTGTCTTGTTTAAACTGTTTCTAGGATTAGTCAAACAATTGGAGATCACAGCTAACAGCCGCCCTGTTCTCTCATTACTGGGTGCTTATAATTAATATTTATAAACCAAGAGGGTGATTGTCTTTGTTTTGCACTGAAAATGAATTCAGGATTTGCAGCCGGTGGCGGCAAACATACAGCCTCTTGTTACCCATCATGGAAAAAGAGTGTGCTGTTTTCAGCTGACGTACTTGTAATTGTAGCTGGCAGTCAATAGCTTGGCCTTATAGGGGGGACAGTGAAAGGAAACCTCAAGGGAGGGGATGGGGGGATGGGAGATGGTGGAAGGGGGAGTGGATGGGCTTAGAGAGAAGGGCGGAGGGAGTGGGGTATCTCAGGAATATTGAGACATAGAAGGAAAGAACGAGGAAATGTGAGGGGGGAAAGGAGAAAGGAGAGAGAGAGAGAGCATGAGAAGAGCGCCAAGTGACTGGCAAAGGACACAGGTGACCAGGGACATTTGTAACCCCCATCTAGCATAAAGCATGGTAAGTTCCTGGCCTGGCACCCAGTTGTTATGCCAAATGCTCACCCAGCATAACCCTGATATAAGTGTCCCCAAACTGAGACCTCACATTCAGCAGATGTCCCCTTGGACTTAGTAGGTGTTCCTGCCTTGCAAGCAAAGGGGATGATGGTCATCCCAACTTGTGCCTGTGTGTTTCCCAGCCACCAGCAGGGGGCAGTAGATTGTACCCTGGGCAGGAGTTGAGAAATCTCTTTAGCTCTGTCTCTGCAGTGGGACCCTTCCCTCAGTTCCTCCAGGTTAGGTGACCAGTGGCTTTGAATTTCTCTCTAGTTCTAGAACTTCCTGTCTTCAGATCCCAACTCTCTCTGCCTGTCATCCTGCTCGGGTGAGCTGTGGGGGCGAGGAATCCTGGCAAGGACAGGAGCTTCCAAGGGCCACCAGAGGTTCCCAGATTTGCACATCAGAAGTGGAGGAGGGCTTTTAGCTGCTCATGCCCCCAGGCCTTGGTGAGGTAGCTGGAGAAGAGGAAGTGTTGCCAAGAGGTGGCCTTGAAAGGGGCTCTTGGGAGCTGTGAGCTTGACCCTGCTGTATGGTTATGTATGAGGACAGAGCATGTGGGAAGGAGAAGCTGGGGTGTGGGTGTGGGTGTGGGTGGGTTGGAGAGGTAAGAGGCAGGAATGGGAGATTAGGAGACACATAGTTAAAGAAAAGCCAATAGCCTGAAAGGAGATGTTAAAGCCAGCCCAGAATCTCCATTTAGTTTAGGGAAACACACAGTCTGATAAACCGAACCCCAAAGTCGTCGTCTAAAATAGCACCCTTTATTTGCATATCTCTGCCCAGCAACTGGGGTTGCTATCCTCCTCCATCTCCCTGCATTTCTATTTCTGTTCTTCCACCTCCTGAACCCAGTGGGTTAGCCTGGACATATCTTATAGCCCATGCAGAGGCGTAAGAGAGCAAGTAGGGCCATACTGGGTTTCCTGAGGTATAGGCTGGAGCTGGCACACCTCACTCTGTGGCCTGAGCCAGTAACGTGGCCCCACTAAAATTAAGTGGGTGTGTATGCGTTGGGAAGAGGTGGGAAATAAACACAGCCACAGCCAGTACTGCCAGGTTTGTGATGGAGGGTGCAGAAGTGAAGGAGAGGCTAGGCACTGGGGCCGGTGGGGCCCCATAGCGCCTGACATGTTAGGAACTGTGCCCAGAAGTAGGGCTTTATAGGAACCAGGGAAGACAATGTCACTGCCTTCCTGGAGCTTAAAATAACATTACAAATTAGTCACAGGCCATGATGTTGATGAAAGAAAGCATAGGGAGCCTGATGGGGGAAACTGAGGCATGATGTTGGAGTGGACCATCTCTCTGAGGAGGTGGGCTTAGGTCAGAATGGAGGGTGAGCATATTAGGGAGGAGGAGCATGTTGGCAGAGGATGCTCGGTGAGCACTCAGCAGTGCTCCCTCTACATCTCTGCTGTCTCCTGAGGAAAGGACCCTCAGGATCTTTGGCTTATCCCTCCTCTTCTGTCACAAGACACTGACCTCGTCATAGTGACTGGTGACCAATGAGTCCAGTGCGCTCCCACTTGTTGTCTCTTCCCTTCTGGTAGCTCCACCCCACTCCCCATCAGTCCCCTCTGTCAAACACCAATCCTGTCCTACCCTTTCTAGCCCCTTGTAGGTTTGTGAGCTCTGCAGTTTCATCTGCCAGGTCCTCCTGGCTCCCTTCCCCACAGCCAGCCCTCTTGTATCCCAGCCTTCTCTGCTCAGCTCTCTGTTTCTCTGCATCTTACCTCCATCATGCCTCTCCCTCTTGCGCATCTGCTTGATGTCTCAAATGATAGACTTCTATATTGTCTTCCCGATTCCCCCTGGAGTGTCCATATTCCTCAGACTGATGCTCTAGCCTGCTGTGGACAATGTATAGGAAACTTACCACTTTGGGCTGCGTCTAGATAAAGAAATAAGCAACGGTGATAAACAGAAAAAGGAGCTGTAACGTGTGTGTGTGTGTGTGTGTGTGTGTGTGTGTGTGCGTGTGCGCTCATGTGTGTGTTCATGTGCTGGGAGCAGACAAAGGAGTTTGCTGATAGCAAGTTCATCTTTAGGGTACTGACATAAACTGTTGGTTTAGACAAAGGAAGAACTAGGTCAGAGGCATGTAGAACAAAGCAGGGCTGGCCCAGAAGTGATCTAGTTAGCCACTCTCAAACCTGATTCTTCAAGGTGATTCTAAGGAGTCTTTTTTCAAGGGACAATCTAGTTCCCATGATTTCTCCTGCTTGGGGGTGCATGGGAGATGCTTGCTAGAGGGATATGCTCTTCCTGGAATCCAAGGTGACTGTAGTTTAGGGACAATGACAAGGGCCATCTAGATACCTTTAGGGGTCTGGACCAGGGCATTAGGGCTCATTTGTTTGTTTGGTTTTTGTGTGTGTTCTTCTATGTGTAGGTGCACATACACCTGTATGTGCATGTATGAGGTAGCCGGAAGACAACCTTGGATGTCATTCCCTGGGCACTGTCCACTGTTTTTTTGACAGGGTATCTAATTGGACTGAAACTTAACATGTAGGTCAGGCTGGCCAGCAAGTTCAGGAACTTTCTCTATCTGTCTCTCCCATGCTGGGTTTACAAGGGCATGCCACTACACCCAGCTTTTTCTGGGGATCAAACATTTTCAGCCCCAAGGGCCAGCACCTTATAAAAGCTCTAGTTGCTCTCATCTTGGTGTTTTCAGCCTCTCATCAGAGGGATGAGAGAAGTCACACATCACTAGTTTCCAGACTGACACACCTCATGGGGTTAGCAGGCCTATGCAGAGGCCAGCAGGTAACCCAAAGCTAAGGGGACAGAAGCAAAAGCTGGCAGTGGCATGAGCTTCCACCCCACCTTTGTCACCTTGTGAGCCCGAGTGAGGAGTCAGTGTGTGTATTTATTATTTTATTTTAGTAAAACTGGCACCCAAGAGGGCCCTGAGGACCTCTGCATCTCCTCCCTCATTACCACACTACTTCTGTGGCTAAGAGGACCGTGGATTCTCAGAGCTGAGGACGTGTGCTAACTTCACCTGTGTCACTGGGTCTAAGTCTGGATGTCACAGAGAAGAGTCTGCCACAGTTTGTTGAGAATGAAGCTCATACTGTTGGTATACTATGGGATGGCACCACACTCTGCCCAGAGGGAGCTCTTCAGATTTTCTCAGGCTTGTTCCAAGTCTATCCCTTACAGTCTGTCTTGGTGATGCTCAGGATCGTTGCAGAGAAAGGTGAGACTCATTTAGAGACCAGAGAAGCCTGCAAAATCCTCTACTAGGCCCTGGCTGGGGGAGATCTCCATTTTCCTTCAAGTCTCCATTACCACAGTTGGGGTGGAGTGGAGCTGAGTCTCTGGTCAGCAGAAGGGGAGGGCTCAGCACAAGTACGGTTTGTTGATTGAACCGTAGATGCCTCTGTGAAAGATTCTGAGACTGAAATCTAGTCATTCATCTTGATGTTGGAACCACTGGGAAACATGGAAGACACCCAACCAGGGGTGCAGGCTAGGGAAGTCTGTGCCTTGGGCTGCTGCACAAGCCTTAGTGTCAGAATCTACTGTGTGAAGTATGGTGAACACAGCTGTGTCAGACTCGTCATGTACTGAGTGTCTGTGGGAAAAGGACTTTTCTTTTGTGTGAAGTTTGTTCTGCCAGGGTGGTATCATTGCACACCGATGCTCAGGACCTGGCTGGTGGACACACTTTGGTCCTTCACAAGGGGCTTTCAAGGTCACCTGGGCTTTGATGCCCACATCATGGGCACATAGGAGGAGAGTGGGCCAATTAACTGAAGACCTTTTTGGGCCAGGGCTCAGTAGGATGCACTTACTTTCCATGGCAGCTCTGCCCAGGAGCCCACCTGTGCACAGGGAGCTGGGAGGTTGGTGTGAAAGCCATTTTAGAGCAGCACCAAGATATCTGGACACCCTTGGTGGCTCCCACTGTCATAGCTTCTCTAGTGGCTCAGTACCGGGCAGTCAAGGACCCTGTGCTCACCTCTCCATGGGAGTTGACTCCTCACCTGATGCTGCAGAGTTCCTCCCAGGCCACAGTGCCTTCTGATATCTTGGTGCTCCTCTTTGTCTAGAGGAAGTCTGGGGGCGTCACAGGTCTGAGAACAGCAGCGGCTTCCCCTGGAGAAGTTTGTAGGAGGGAGTCATAAGAACCAACCCTGCCGGCAGTGGTGGTGCACGCCTTTAATCCCAGCACTTGAGAGGCAGAGGCAGGCGGTTTCTGAGTTCGAGGCCAGCCTGATCTACAGAGTGAGTTCCAGGACAGCCAGGGCTATACAGAGAAAAAAGGCTTGGTACTTATTTTGAGGCTTTCCAGTGACAATGAACATAAACTATGTTTGGGGTAGCCTAGGACTGGGGTAACCTGGGGATGTGTGTAAAGAATTAAAGCCCATTGTTTGGTCCTTTTTTTCTTCTCTTCTTCTTCTTCTTCTTCTTCTTCTTCTTCTTCTTCTTCTTCTTCT
>JADRCH010000183.1:1441871-1510925 GCA_019843965.1 Rhynchomys soricoides | reverse complement strand
TGTGCACAGATGCTGGAGCCTGTGTGCACAGATGCTGGAGCCTGTGTGCACAGATGCTAGAGGCCTGTGTGCACAGATGCTGGAGCCTGTGTGCACAGATGCTGAAGGCCATGTGCACAGATGCTGAAGTGCTGCTCTGTAGCATTGTGCTGTTCATCTGGAAAAGCTTGTCAGAACCTAGTGACTTTTCTGTGCACCAGATGGTTACATTCAAAAGACCAACAATACCAAGTGTTGTCAAAGACATGGCGCCTTGGGACTGCTCATCAGTTGCTGGTGCAGTTGAAGGTGGCATAAGCATTTTGGAAATTGGTTTCTACTAAGACCAAGCATATCTGCAGTTGACACAGTGATGTCACACCTGAGTGTAGTGAGTCACTACCAAGAGTAGTGTGTGTGTGTATGTGTGTGTGTGTTTATGAGAGAGACTCACATATTTTGTCCATCTGAGCCCCAGGCTAGAAATGCCCTGACTACCCATGAGTATATAAGTAAATTAAGTGTGAAAAGCCTATAGGCTGAAATAGTATATACCAGGAAAGAAGATGTAACCAGGAGTAAGTATGTGGGTGAGCTGTGTTGAGTGGAAAGAGGTGTTTGCTATGTGATTGACTTAGAGGGAGTCCAGCACAAATACATGGTTAGTAAAAAACGGAATTGTGGTTATCTCTGGGGCAGACGCAGGCTGGAAAACACAGGGGGGACCACACTGCAAACGAAAGCACTGTATACACTAGAGTGTGCCTAGGTTATTTTTCAATTTTAAAAAGGGGTGGGGTTTGAATGAATCTAAAGGCTTTCCTGCTAGGGATCCTAAAATGCTGAAGTCAATCCTCTGGTCACAGACACTCACCTCTGAGGTGCCAAGAGGAACACATGTGGAACAACATTGTGACCTGGGCTAGAAGCAAGTATTAGCAAGATCGCCCCACAGGGAGCCACCTTGAACCTTGTTCTCAGGCTTTCCTGAGTCAGATGGCCATCTCTCCTTTGTCCAGAAAGTCAGTGGGGGCCTCAGACCCTGGGAATAGGGTACTTGAGGCATTCCCTTCCTTTCTTGACTCCCAGAAATAAAAAGAAAGGAATGTTAGGATATCAACAGGTTTCCCTGCAGGGAGCATCTGCCAACTTCCACTACATCTTCGGCAGAACGGAGCACTGGGGTTTTAGGAGGCACTTAGGAAGTGGGTGAGCTTGCCTTTGACACTACCTGCAGAACCTGTCAAGCATGCCTGGGCTGCACCAATGTGAAGGCTGGACATAATCAGGCCCGTAGCTAATTATCATAGTGGCCTCGGAATCAGTAAGAGCCTGAAGCTAGGTCTAGAGGGTCAAGGGTGGGGATGGCATGTGGGAGCCAATGGAGGAGCACAGAGAAACAGAAGGTGGGCAGCTGGAGCACAGCTGCACCCCCAGAGCAGGCCAAGCCATGGCTGCATCTGACAACAGCTGCCCAAAGCTAACTCCTCTGGGACCTTTTCTGGATATTGAAGATAAACCCCCACTGGGAAAGAAGTCTGCCTGAGGCCCCATCGTTGCCTACCCAGAGACCCAGACTTTCCTGATCATTCATGTGTGTGTGTGTGTATGTGTATACATTCCTGATCATTCATGTATATATATATATATATGGGCATGAGTGTGCCACAGCACATATGTGGAGGTGAGTTCTCTTTTTCCTCCATATGGGACATGGGAATTGAACTCAGGTTGTCCATCTGGGCAGCAAACACTGGCTTTACCTGCTGAGCCATCTCACTGATTCAAATTATTACTCATTTTAAATATTAGCCTCCGGAGCAGTGGGTTTCATTGTGGTATTTTCACAAATATTACACTCTTACATCCTTCTCTCATGTTCAGCCCCATCACCCCCTCTCACTCCCCTTCCGTCTCCCGCTGCCTCTGTACTCTTCCTGCGTACCCCTCACCCCCTGTCTAGATTCCACAGATGAGAGGGATCACTTCTTTCTAAATCTGGCTTGTCTCACTTAACATGATCTCCAGTTCCATCCATTTTCCTACAGAATGTGATTCTTTTCTTTATGGATGAATAGGACTTCGTTGTGAATAGGTGGCACATTTCCTTCGTCCATTCATGTATAGATGGGCGTCTGGGGGTGGCTTTTATGATTCAGCGAGTAGGATAGTGTAGCAATAAACAGGGATGTGCCTGGCATCCCTGTGAGCACGCATTTTCCAGCCTTGTTCATCAACAAACACAGCCTGTGGTTGTTGATCCTGGTGAGGTAGCGCCCGTCTTGTCTTGTCTCCGTTTACTGCCCATTTCTACCTCCATTTCTTAAAGCTCTCTAATAGGGTTCTATTTGGTTCCTCTACCTCAGGGTGTCTCTCGAGGGTGGGCTGGCCCCTTGAGACCAAGAACCGCCTGTTGCTAGGTGGAGCTGAGGTCGCTGTTGCCTCGCAGGTCCTGAGCCACTGAGCGCAGTGCGCACGGAAGTGTTTGGTTGTTGATGTAGCACTTGGCATTTTTTGTCTCCAAGAGCTTTCCCTGGAAGCTGTGTCAGCCGGCAATTAGCTCCCTCAATCAGGGAAGCAGCTCGCGTGAGCAGAGGCGCATCTTGGGGCTGATTGCTGCGAACTGCGGCTGCTAGCAACTCTGCTCTTTCTGGGTCTCTTTTCCTTTTTCCATTTTAAATAACTGCTTGATTGTAAAGAGGGATGATTCACGACTCGAACTGTCTTCAGTAACTTTGTGGGGAGGTTAAGAGCGAAGAACCACCTCCCACTCCTCTCTCTCCCTTCACAGAGACCGGAATCCCACCTGGGCCACTTGCTCCCACAGAAAGGGAAAGGAAGAACGCAGACCGGGCGGGGTGGGGGAGGGGAGGTTTCTTTGTTAACAAACGCAGGTGGCCTTCTCTTCTTCATTGGACCCAACCCTTGACCCTGACCTTCGCGCTGGGAACCCACTTCCTAGCTGTAAACCACCCCTACTCCAGTCTGGCTCCTATTGTTTACCCTCTGGTGAAAAAGTGCTTCCTTCTGTCTGAGCGCTCTTGCTAAATTTTATTTTAATTTAGCCCAGCTCCACAGAAGCTCCCTTCACCAGGCTCTTACTGGTCTTCCCTCTGTCCCCACCTCCTTTCCTCCCTCTCTTCTCTTCTCTTCTTCTTCTTTTTTTTTTTCCTTCCTCCTCCTTTTCTTTTTCCAACAAATACTTACAAATACTGTGGACTTAAGGCTTCTTGAATAAATGTCAAATAAACTAGATCTGGCCCCTGACCACTGAGGTTCAGGGCAGCGAAAACATAGAGATCTATATTAGAGGTAGAGGCCAGTAGTGCTTAATTCAAGAGCCAGAGCCAGGCAGGTGCAAGCTGTCATCCCAACTTTGAGGCTGAGGCAGGAGGATGAGCAGGTGAAAGCCTGCCTGGATCATCTCAAGAGAATCCTGTCCTAGAATGGAAAAGAAAGGAACACTGTCCCAAGGGCTGGGACATAGCTCAGGGGAGGAGTGCTCATCCAGCAGGTCAAATTTCAAACCAACAGGCAGGGCAGGAACAGCTGCAGTTTGGTGGGTGGTATCTGGGGTGGGGGGGAGGGCTACACAGCTGGGGGGGCAACAGATGCAAAAGCATAGAGTTGGTGGTCAGAGTGGGTCACCCAGGTCCCATAGGCTGTGTGGGACACTTCAGTTTCCTTTTGAAAACAATGGGAAACCACTTGACCATTTCTGAGTGTGGGAACCATTTGAGCAATTACCAGTTTGAGTGATCTGACTTGGGATTTCCAAGTTTCCTTTGGCTGCTCATCTGATTAGAGGCCAGAGTGGAAGGAAGGACATTATCCAAATAGGCCTTTGTCTGGGAGTGAGCCCTCCCTGCAGTTGTCAGCAGGGAGGGAACTGGGCTGGCACTCCTAGGCTGTGCAGCAAGGCACCATTCCTCTCGCCCACAGAGCACAATTCTTAACGTTGGACCCAGAAAGTCATTCTTTATATATGCATCTACTGATTTTTTTTCTCCTTTTCTTTCAGATGTTTTGTTGATCAGATTATATTCTTGACATGTTGGGGACCTTCTGTGTTTTCCCAAATGCCACCTAAGGGTGGCAGAGTGTGATTAAGGCTCATTTGCTGGCAACAATAATGCGAATGTGCCAGCTTCACAAAGGAACGGCAGTATCTTTACAGTCGTTTCCGGTATTGAGGCCATCGTTCTTGCTGTTCTAGCTTGGCTGGGAGAAGTTGGAGAGGTGAGGGATGGGAGGGAAGGTGGTGATCTTTGGAGCCAAACATCCAGAGCCTCTTCTTCCCCGCACCTCATGCTCTTTGTAAGATGTTGGACACCTAACACTGCCTCACCAAGCCTCAGTCTCCTTCTCTGTACATTGGGTACGCTGCTACAACCTGCACCTTTGGATGATCAAGGAGTCAGCCACACCTAAATTATTGCTTGGAAGATTTGTGTCTCCTGTTATTTAGTATTAAGTTTGTATCTGAGAGACTTGAAAGCAACAAGGCAGCTGGTTGTTTTGTCTCCTTTAAGTCTGACAGGGTTGGGGTTGAAATGGGAAATGTCACTCTCGTAGACTCTGTGCTTGAACACTAGGTCCCCAGTTCATGGTACAGTTTGGGGAGATTGCGGACTAGCTGGCTGATGCAGACTGCCAGAGATTTAGGCTTGGAGGATCATAGCATAGCCCTGCTTCCAGCCCCCAGATCTATTGCTATCTTGTAACAAACAGTCGCTACATGTTCTCACCGCACAAATGGTACCGCCATGCCCTGCCCCCACCATGCCCTGCCCCCACCATGCCCTGCTCCCATTATGCTAGAATGTAGTCCCTGGCCAAGCCTCCCCTCTCTTAAGTTGCTTGTGTTGAATATTTGGTTACAACAATGGGGTAACTTCTGCCATGTTAAAATTAAAACCCTAGGGACTCAGGCCTCTTTTTAGCTTTTACCTAAAATATCAACAAAAGCTCCATCCATTACACCTACTGCCCAGATTTCAGGTGGAGGAGGGGAGGCAAAGAAGGAACCAAGGATGCTGGCCTGCTGCTTTTAAGACTCCTTAGTGCCGTCACAGGATGTGCACACTCATCTGCTAGAAGTCAGGCACATGGTCAGATCTAGCTGCAAGGGATGCTGAGAAATGGAGCCTCAATCTTGGAATGTCTGTTTGTCCATTTGAAGACGGAGGATTTGAACACAATGGAGGCCAGGGTGACTGTCTACAGTCCCCTCTTACAAGTGGTCCTCCTGGAAGGAGAGGGCAGGCAGGAAGCAGTAGGACCAATATCCTTCCAGACATCCCCCGCTAGACAGTCATTGTTTCTTTCTCTGTTCACCATAACCAGTCAACTACCATGTCTTAAAAGCTGAACATCTCCCATCCTCCCAGTTTCCATGGAAACAGCCCCAGCCCAGGCTGAATCGTAACTCACTAGGATCCTTGAAGACACTGCCATCTCTCCTCCCATCTTTACACTAGTTTATAACAGAGGTGCAGTGGGGCTCTAACTGCCTGGTAGGATAGAACATACTCATTTGACTTCAGCTTGAATTCAAGGCCCTCCCGGATGGCCCCCAATATCTTGTTCATTCTGCATACATCCTTTTCCAGCAGCCAAGTAGATTATCTGGGTATGCCCTGGCCTCTCATGTTCTAGTTTTTCTGCTTGGAAAACTCCTGATCATGCTTCAAAACCCACATCAAGTTCTCCTCTGAAGACTCAGCAACTCATTCCTCGGTGGCTCACTCAGATGACTTCCTTATTCATCCTTCTTGGGGGTGCGAGTGGAGGGTTGACTCCTGCAGGCTATACCCTCAGAAGCTCATGAAGGGCTCTTATGGGTAGGCTGGTCACAAAGGAGCAACTGACAAGGGTCTGGAGGGTTGGAGGGAGAGGACACCAGGGCATTTTCACTTGCATTTGTCTGGGACAGTCTCTGAAGAAGCTTTACCTCCTTTATTACTTTGTGTGGTCTCAGATTCTGCCAGGCAGCCTTCCCCTAGCTCCCTGCAGAATGGCCCCAGATTTTGGGCTTCTAGACTCTCAGTTTGAGCTTTCTTAGCTTCCTGGTCCCTTCCTACCATGGTGTGCTCTGTGCTTTACTCCCTTGGGACATGGCTGGGAACATCAACACCAGCCCAGCCACCTTGCATCCTGGGTAATGTTGATTCTGCTTTGTGGTTGGAGGCTGGGCAGAAGCGAAAGGGAAACAGACCAGAGCAGGGAGGATGACTCCCCTCTGTCTCCTTGTCTCTCTTATTTTAAACTCAGAGCCTTGTTTCTGGGGTCAGGCCTGGATTTATGAGTGTGTTTAGGCAGTGACACGAGGGGACTGCGGCGAGAAATGTTCTCTGTCACGCTCTGACGGCCTTTGCAAGGAGGCGGCTGGAATCATGAGAGGGGAGATTTTCTTTAGCTGATGGAAGTTTGCAATCTGAGCTCTACTGCCCCTTTAACTGCTTCCTAGAGATGCTCTGTGAAGCGGGCTTGTCAGGGGGAGCACTTGAAGTGCTCCCAGCTTTGTTTGCTCTGAAGGAAGATTAGGCTGAGAGGTTTAAACAGAGGTGAGATGGATTTGAACTGGACACTGGGAAGGACTTTCGTCCTGTCCATGAGGGTGAGGTATGGAGAATCTCAAGAGCATTGTCTCCACAAATTTCCTCAGCCTCAGTTCCATTTGCCTGTTGACAGTGCCTCAGGGCCTTTGCATGGCTGTTCCCTCTGCCTCCCTGCTCTTCCCCATTTTTATTGGGCCCTTATCCCTCACACCTCACAGTTCAGGCCTTACCTCCTCAGGAGGTCTTCCCACCACCTAGTTTTGTTTTTCTTATCCCACAAATCGCCATCTGCCACATATTTCTTTATTCCACACCTGGTCATTATCTGTCTGCACCTACTAGATTACCAGTCCATCAGTTTTAGGAATTCTTTCTAGAAAGTTCCCCCACCAGTTCCTGACACACCAACATGGACTCAGTGAGCACACCAGTTGTTTTTAGGGGCCCCACAGAGGATCAGTTAGCAGGCCCCAGAGTGGCCCTGGCTATGCCCAGTTAGGGAATGTCTGGCAACTTCTCCTGGGGTGTAGGGAAAATGGAAATGATCCCTTAATGACATGTGTCCTTCAAGGGGCCACTTAACCTGATTAGGTGAGCACCAGGTCTGGTGCACAACCCCAGGCTGAGTCCATGGCACTCATATCACGAGCTGCTGTCTAGGCTTGCCTAGGCTGCCTGTGAGCTGATGAGGTGGTGCACTGAGGTTGACTGAGATGGCCTCAGAGTGGACGCTTCAGGGCTTTGGGCACCAGGAGATGGCTTGTTCTTGGGTCAGGCAAGACTGGCTGTGTTTGGGTTGCCAGGAATCTCCTAGACCATGATATCATATCATCCCAGATCGTGGCATGATATGGACAGTGAGGTGTAGACTCCAGAGCCAGGTGCCAGGATTAAAAGGCAGGTAAGCTCACTCTCCCCACTTGTGCCCCACTTTCCCCATTTATAGAGTTGAGACCAGACTAGCACCCTCTGCAAGCTTCTTTTCCTATCTGGAGGATGTAAATGAGCCCTTAGGAAGCTTGCAGCTCTGCATCCTCAGCAAAGTTAGTGTCATGCATAGTAGCAGGTAAAACCTGCTGTTATGTCATCTCTAGGTGTTATGTCTGATACCCCCGCCCCCCATTAATAAACCAGAATTCCAATCTCTGGTGTGTCAGAGTGAGCCTCTGTTTTCAGATAGGGTCTTAAGTAGGTGAATGTTAGGTGTGGGGTCCTAATCCAATTGGATTGATGATGTTAAAAGAAGGGATTAAGGCCCTGGGGTGGATGTAAGCAGAGGAGAGGCTACATACGCACACAGAGAAGCTGGCACCTGTGTGTCAAGGGTGGAGGCTTTCCCGGAAGCAAGCCTACATCTTGTTCTTGGATAGCATCCTCACAGCTGGAGGATGATGGAGTCTGGAGATTACACTGCTTGTCCTGATGTTTTAGGTTGTGGCATCCACCACAGCCCAAGACTCTGGATTAAGAACTCGGAAAGCTGAGCTGGGCCTGTCTCACTGGACACTGTGCTACCCTGCTCATGTGAGGACCCAGGTAACTGATGTACCCCTGTAAATGCAGGAAACCACAGTGTGTGTCTGCAATCCCGGCACCCCTAAAGTGAGAGGGGGTGAGGCAGAGACACAAGCCCCAGAAGCTGCTAGGCCAGCCAGCTTAGTGTGTGCAGCACTGAACAAAAAGAGATACTGTCTTTTAAAAAGTAGACATTGAGGGCTAATATTTAAGATTGTCTTCTCTCTCACATGCACACATGCAGGCACACAGGGCACACATGCACGGGTGTGCACGCACACACACAAACTATAAAGAAAATACATAAAAAAGAAATAAAAATATCTCAGACTCAGAAATCTGGCCTGGGTCATCCTCCCCATCCTAGCCTCAGGGCAGTTCAGGTCCCTCTCTGTCCCTGCTTCCTCCCTCCCAGCTGGTGTCACAGTGTCATCGGAGGTCACTGTCTGGATGCTCACAGGGCAGAGCTGAGTAAGGAGGCTGAGATGTTTTTGGTGACAGGAAAGCAAACAAGCAAGGTGGCCCCTTGCCTGGCCTTTGGTCCTGGGCTCAAGCTTGGCTCTTTCCAAGTACATTCCTGGTCTACCGCTTCAGTCTCAGGAGGCAGTGAGGCCACAGGGTGGGAGAGTGAGGCTGCCTCTTCACAATCTTCTGGCTGAAGCTCCATTCTTCTCTGGGTGATGCCGCTGGACAGAGTCAAGACACCAATGGTGACAGCTTTGTTTCACAGAGGGGGAAACAGAGACGGAAGAATGTCCAGTTGGTTTCTACTAACTGGATACTCGGGACTGTCAAGTGTCAGAAGCAAGGGTTCCTTCTGAAAAAGAGAATAAATCATCCTTCCTTCTTCCTCTCTTGTCCCCAGCACCAGCATTGGAGCCATATATACTCCAACGTGAGAGCCAATAAGAGAGAGGCAGGTGAGAATGCGCTCAATTGATTGGAGCAAAGCAAATCTAAGGCGGAGCCAAACAGCTGACTGGCAGGGGCCGAGAGGGCCCAAGGCCAGCGCGGAGGATGCAGGCGAGCCAGGCCCTGGCTGGAGGGCAGGGAGTGCAGAGGCTCAGGAGCAGCTGGTCAGCCCGAGGCCTTTGGCAGCCGCAGTGGCTCCGCTCAGCTGGTGAAGTGATGTTCTCTTCTGATTGAGCTAATTATGCTGATTGAATTTCCTCCCTCTCCCTTCGGAGCCTCGTCTGCCGCCTCCTCTCCTGTCTCTCCCCACCGCTACCGGTAGAGAAAGGGAAGGTTTCCTTAATGTGACTGGTAATTGTTATGCACACAGTGTCAGATGTTAATGTTGGCCCTGATTGACAGCTAATCAGCCCATCAGCTGTACAAAAAGAGTGAATAACTCGGTAATTTGATTTCCCCTGATTCCCCTGCGTGGGACGGCAGGGAAGTCTAAATTAGCAATCAGGGAGGCTGTGGCAGATCCTGGAGGGCGGTGAGGATGATGAGGATCCAGGGGCTGGGGTTCAGCTGTAGCTGGGGGTCGTTTCCAGTGTGGGGAGCCCCGCTGGTGGAGAGTAGCTCAGAGCTGTGCCCAGATCATGGGGTGAAGGTTACATTCCAGGGTATCCTTTCTTGAGGCTGGCATCTGAGAGGGAGCACTTGGGGGGTGTTGACATGTGCTGTCCTTTGGAACCCCACGGTGATGGAGAGGGACTTTCCTTAGGTGGTAGCAGCGGCTCTCCTGACCCCAAGGCTTTGGAAGGTGGTTGCCAGGGTTTCTATAGGGTGACCCAAATTCTTCCCATTCTTGGGAATAGGAGTCCCCTAGCTCAGTTTCTGGCAGATTCCATTCAGGTAAAATAGAACACACGGGGATGAAGTGGTCTAAAGTAGTCCTCTTCCCCATCAAGTGAAAGGATTAGATCCCAGCATCTACTTATGAGTCCCTGTGGCCCAGTGACGGTACCAAGTATACAGGCTAAAAGATAACACCCTTGGTTGTGTTTCACAGTGAGAAAGTAGACAGCTAGGACTTAAACCCAGGGTGCCTCCAGCTTCTTGTCTGGTGGGTTGCTGAGCAGGTGTTTCTACTGTTACCTGTCCCAGGTGGTCACTTCTTGCCTACACCTTCTGAAGGCTGCCATGAAGTCTGAACCCAAGACAGCTCCCCTCCCCCATAAAGCACAGTTGGGGAAACTGAGGCTGAGGAGTATAGGCACTTGCCTGAGATCTTGTTAGGAGATATAGTTCCAGCCCAGACCCTTCCACTCTGGCAGAGGAACTGCCTAGGAGCCTTGGGGTTGGCATTGACAACAGCTCAGCCTAGAGCTCCAGGTGGTGACAGCCCTCTGTTGGTCTTGGGTGGTAGCAGCCGCTCAGGGCTCCTCAAGGGGAGAGTGAGAGGAAGAGGAGAAGGAGGAGAAAGAGGAGGAAGAGGAGGAGGAAAAGGAGGAGGAGGTGGTAGAGGTAGAACCTCAGGTTTGTCACCTTGGGTGTTCTGGGAACATGGTGTCCCTGACCTGGGGGTTCATTCCTGCTGTGCCATAGACACCAGCAATCCAAGGATTAGGACTTCTCCATTGGGTCTCAGAGGTCACCTCCCTTGCAGCTCTCTGTCACCACTCCTAAAAGAGCTGTGCATGTTCTCTGTGACCTCTGGCCCTGATGTATTCAGAGTCAACTCCTACATGGCCTGGGCATGCAGCTGGGAGCAGGGAAGACCAAGGTCTGCAAGGCCGAGACTTTGGGGAGTTGTATCCATGAGGGACAGCTGAGAACTCATTCGATTCCAGTGGCTGGCCAATGAAGGTACTTAGGTCCATCCCACAGATGGTAAAACTGAGGTTCAGGTGAAAAAAAAAAGTCACCCAAGTCTCACTCCTACACAGAGGGAGCCTTCTGGTTCTGCTTTGGACCTGGTTTGGGCCTTGTTCTTGTGGGAGGCACAGCAGGGATTGAGGCAGGGCTGGGGCAGGGAGAAGATGTGACAGTGAGCAAGGCTCAGATGAGGAACAAGGCTGGGGCCTCGGGTTCTGGGAAAGTAGAGTGGCCTTTGGGATGCAAGGCAAGGTTTCATCCCAGTGAAGAAGTGCTGGGTGGCAGAGGGCTGGTGGGGGTGGGAGGAGAATGGGAGGGCATAGGGACAAATGTGACCAGAATCTATTATATATATGTATGAAACTATCAAAGAACAAAGTAACAAAAGAGGAAAAGTCCACACCTTAATTAGGGTTACTATTGCTGTGATGAAACACCATGACCAAAAGCAAGTTGGGGGGGTGGGGGTGGGGCTTATCTGGCTTATGCTTCTACACTGTTGTCTGTCAGTGGAGGAAGTCAGGACAGGAACCAAACAGGGCAGGAACCTGGAGGCAGGAGCTCATAGAGAAGCTACAGAGGGGTGCTGCTTACTGGCTTGCTCAGCCTGTCTTCTTATAGAGCCTAGGACCACCAGCCCCAGGTTGGCTCCATCCACAAGGCTGGGCTCTCCTCATCCATCACTAATTAAGAAAATGCTCTACAGGCTTGCCTCCGGCCTGATCTTATGGAGACAGGTTCTCAATTTTTTCCCTCCTCTCTCATGATTCTTCTGTCAAGTTGACATAAAGCTAGCCAGGACAGTCCAAGAAACTGCCAGAGCCAGGAAGAACCTAGGAAGCCATGAGAATCAAATGAGTAAATGTAATTTTGAAAGAAAAACGAACATTTGGGGAAACCAAGGAAACTGAAATAAGCTGCTGATGGATATTGTTTCATAATTGTTTAATGACAGTTTGTCGCTATCAGTCTGGCGACTGTAAAAATGTATCAGTGGATTGCATAACTGGGTTAACCCAGTGTGCAGAACATGGGAACACAGTCCATCTTAGCTATTTTCCTATAAATCTAAGACTGTTATAAGGCTGGAGAAGTAGCTCAGTTAATCAAGTGCCTAGATGCATGGAGCTCTGGGTTTGATCCCCACAGATCCTTAAACTGGGAGTGTTACACACACACTCACACAATCTCAGCAATTTAGAGGCAGAGGCAGGGGAATTAGAAGTTCAAGTTCATCCTTAGCAACATAAAGAACTGGAGGCCATCTTGGGCAGGGACTTTATGTGAAGGCCGAATCTAAGGTCAGACTTGATATCTAAGATTCTTGAAGGATGCTGAGCCATGAGGTTGCCTGAGGCAGGAGGGGTACGGAACATTCCATGCAGCAGAACAGGTCAATAGGCCTGGCTTCCTGATGGCTGGTGTGCCTGAGGAAACGCTGTGGAGAAAGTGCCAAGGAGGGTGCTGAGCTACCTTAGGACAACTCCGGACAGATCCAGCATGCAGTGGTACAGGACTGGCTTGTAAGGAAGCTGGAGGAAGGGAGCTCTATCACCAGGCTGGCCTTGAGCCAGGCTCATAAACCCGGCCTGGATTTCCAGCCAATAAGAATAGCAGCAGAAGTGCCTCCCCACTGTTCCAGAAGCTTCTTAATCCACCAGGACCTCAAGGAAAAAGCAGAGATGCCCAGAGGGGAGCTTTTGAGGGATGCTATTTTGCATCTTAATTGCATACTAAGCAGACCCGTGGGCAGGGCCAGCTGCAGAACATTAGTCGCCACCAAACCACAGTGACTCAGGCCATAGAACCTTAAAATATTCATTTTCCTCTGCCTGTGGAATCCAGAGCCTGTGAGTCAGGATGCAGCACTAGGAAGTGCAAATAGGGACCTGTTGGAAGTGGTCAGGTGGATTGTAGGAATGATGGTCAGAGGTCCTGAGGCCTCACTCTGTTCCCTGGCTCCATTCCATCACAGTCCCGGGTGGGTCCTACAACCTCCTGGAAGTCTTTGCCCCTTGGGCTCTGAGCCTGCTGCTTGGGGCTCCTGTCCCTTCTGGGTCCACCTGAGGACAGAATCAGGTTTCTAGTTAGGGCACAGGAGTGTGGGAATTCTAGATGTTCCTGAGATGGGTTGGGGTGGCAACACAGTGGGAGTGATCTGGAAGGCAGTGGCGATTATGTGGAACCCATCCCTTTAAGGCAGCTTTCGGAAGCACTCTGTCCTTTATAGAAAGAATCCGGCCCATGTATCTGCTGCTCAGAGCATCATGATGCTTACTTAAAGTGGCTTTTACCCTGCACTCGCCCAGTACCAACTTCTGGGTGTTCCAAATAGACGGCACCGTTATCAGCGCCCTCTATGGGACACATGACCCAGGGGAAGTTGGCTGAGGACCCCAAGTCTCTGGAATACAGACAGGGCTGGGACTGAGGAGGAGAGCCAGGGAAATGGGGGTAGGTAGTCTCTTCCTCCTGACAGATGGCTTCTGGGTTGCAGTGAAGGACTTAACTGATGGGTGACTCAGGTCAAGAGACTTTATCACAAGGTGAAAGGCAGTCGATGCTGTTTCCAGCTGGGCTGACTGCACTGGCTCTGCTGAGCAGCCCCGCTGGCTGGGGTGGGAATGCCTAAGCAGTTAGACAAACGATTAAACTTAGTGAGTGTCTGTCCTGCCTAAGGGATCCATGGCTGTAAACCTAAAGCTGGGCTGTCATTGTTTATCCAACACGCCCCTCCCAGATGCCTTGGAGATAAGAAGGGCTGATCAGCCACCTCTAATCATCCTACTGCTTTGCCTGAGCCAAGGATCCTGCGACTGAAGAACTCAGGGCAGATCTTGGGAAGAACTTCCTGAAGGAATGTCTGAGGCAGGTTGGATGAAGTGTTTGAGAGAGAGGGCTTGGAAGCAGGTAGGAGCCGGGGGAGTCTGGCTTCTTTATAGATGACTTGGCCTTTAGCTCTCTGCCTTCCTTCCTGCCTCAGTTTCATTGTTTCTTGTATGCTGCCTTCTTTTCCAGGCAAGGAAGAAGGCCACGTACCTATCCACAGTGGCTTAGGTGTCACCAGAATCCCTGGGTTTTACTGGCTCTTGCTGAGAGCCACAGAAGTCTCAGAATCCAGCGAAGCCCCAGCCTGGAGCCGGAGCAGACAGATATGTGGGGGCAGAAGGTAGAGTGTCGAAGCATCCCTCCCCCATATCCTCTTCACCGTTAACCCCAGAAGTGAGTCAGGGTACTTAGTGTACAAGAAGGAGGCCTTGGACAGGTTAGAGAAGCTGCACTTCTACCCTGGGCTCCTCAACTGCTCATTGTGTGCCACAGGCAAGCATGAGGACTTTGCGGTGCCCTCATCTACGAACTGAGTGAAAATCAAGTGGGTTACCTAACACTGAAGAGTAAACTCCTCAACACTGAGCAGCTAAATGTGTATGTGCACATAGTATACTGGCTGGTTTTGTGTGTCAACTTGACACAAGCTGGAATTATCACAGAGAAAGGAGTTTCAGTTGAGAAAATGCCTCCATGAGATCCAGTGGTAAGGCATTTTCTCAATTAGTGATCAAGGGGGGAGGGCCCCTTGTGGGTGGTACCATCTGTGGGCTGGTAGTCTTGGGCTCTATAAGCAAGCAGGCTGAGCAAGCCAGGAGAAGCAAGCAAGCCAGTAAGTTACATCCCTCCATGGCCTCTGTATCAGCTCCTGCTTCCTGACCTGCTTGAGTTCCAGTCCTGACTTCCTTTCGTGATGAACAGCAATGTGCAAGTGTAAGCTCAATAAACCCTTTCCTCCCCAACTTGCTTCTTGCTCATGATATTTGTGTAGGAATAGAAACCCTGACTAAGACACATAGATATATATACACACACAGTGGATACCTTAATCTCTGTGAACTGTGGTTTGGGGTCAAGTTGCTCCCCTCCAACCCCCCCCCCCCCCCCCCCCGAATCTCACAGAGCTGCTATCCCAGTGGAAGGCCACACTGGAGAACAGTCAACTTCCAAACTCGTGTGTGGTGTTGGCAGGATTCAGCTTCTCAGAAGCTGTGAGGTTGAGTCCTGTAGCAGAGGCCAGCACTGCCTTCAGCTTCTGGTGACACAGACCTCTCCAGCCAACCCTATCAGAACAAGAGCAGAAAGTATTAGAGAAGGGGGGGGGGGAGTAGGAAGAGGGGAGGGGAGGGAGGAAGGGAGAGAGAGACTTCCACATGTACACATGTAAGTAGGACAGACATGCAGTCTTTTATAACCTAGTCATGGAAGTGACAAGCAGTCTCCTTTGCCTTCCTCTCCTCATCACGCCATCATGCCTAGTCACTCAGAGGACCCAGGAGAGGAATGCAGGATCCCTGGCAGGCAGAATACAGTGCTATTGGTTTTGAAGGAAGCTTCTGAAGTTTGCCTGAGGATTTAGCACAGTGCTGGCACCTGCTCCATCCACCGATGTTCTCTCTGCAAATGTGGTATTCTCAGAGCCAGGATGGACCAAGAAGAGATAGAACCAAGACCTCTCTCCACTTCCTCTTGTCTTCAACACCCTTGGGAGAGTCACATGCCACGTCTCTATCTCAAATCTAGTCCACCTTTCCCCCTCCCTCGAGCTCCACTGAACATCACCTTGTTCTTTCACCCTAAGCAGATCTACAGTATTTGAAGTTTACAGATTTCTTAGAAATGGCAATGAAAGGTATGTGTGTGATTATATATATTTATATATATATGTGAAGTTTACCTCTCTGGCAAATAAACAGAGCTGTGACTGGTGTTTCAGGATTGACACAGTTCTTTTATGTACTTTTGACAGTTCTAGCTTGCTCCTGACAGCTACAAGCTTTCTCTCCTACCAAAAAAGAAAAAAAAAAATTCGGGGGAGGGAGTCATGTGACACCTTCCTACACAGAATGCATGGCTCATGGTTAAAGATGAGTAGATTATGATTCAGGGTGGCTAGGGCTCTGGTCCAAGGTCACAGAAATCGTGGAACCAGGATGTGAGAGACTGTGCATGATCTTTGTAATTCATTCATTCATTCATTCACTCATTCATTCATGTACATTAGAGACATAGCTTTCAATCCCTGTGATGGGCCAGACTCTGAAACTGGGTATTGGGGTCATGGCAATGAGCAGGCCCTTGAATCAGCCCTAAAGACCTTTAATGTCTACCGTCTTCCCCATTTCCCAACAGACTGTGATTTTTTTTCTCTAAATCAACGTCCACTTTCCAAACTTCTCTTCTCTCCCTCCTGCTTCTGTTGCTAGGCATGGGATTGCATCTAGGGGAGGTTCTGGAGCCACTGATTTGAGTGGAAGGTGATAGAAGTGACCTGAAATTCCAGGATCGAAGGCTCTGAGAAGATATTTGGGCAGTGGGTGACTAAACAGCAGCTTCGGTGGGAAATGAGGACCCTTCCCCTCAGGTACTTCTATGCTTGGCCAGAACCCAGCCTCTCCCCTCCATGGCCCTTCAGGAGTTAAATCCAGGCTGCTGCCTTCCTGCCCAGTGAGCCAGGTGATGGGATTGTGCTTAATGGTAATTGGCAAGAGTTTGGTCAACTAGAAATACATAAGGAGATGGAAATATGAAAATGCCCCGGGAGTTTGTACAATTGATATATTGTAGTTCAACCATCTGTTAACTCCATTGCAGGAGAGATGGCAGAAAGAATTATAACCAGCCTCGAATTTGTGGTCTAAACTTTTGCACCCGAGTTGAGGGAGTCAGCTGTGTCTCCAAGATATCCCGTACTGCACTGCCCAGGGCAATTCTTCAGCTTAGGACATTCATGTTCAGGTACCCTGCTAGCACTGGACACAGGGAACTGTGTCTCCATCCCAGAAGTTTCCTGTACAGTCCATGAGTACTCAAGCCCGGGAAGGAGACACACTGGGGAGGAAAGGAGGCAGTGGAGGAATGGGCTGAAAGAGGAGAGCCAGCTTAGGGCATTTGAGATGAACAATTGGTGCCTTAACTTGTAGAGAAGTTTTAAACCAGCAACTTGGCTGCTCTGGCAAGGGATCACATTCAAAGACCTTCTAGGTCTATATGATCTGGCTGGAATGTTGACATACCTTTAATTCACAATAATGAAGGGAAGATTAGTTTGTAGAAGGAAGCAGCCATATTTGAAAATGAAGTCTTAATTGAGGGGAAGACTAAGTGATGAATCAGAGAAAGATTTGACAGAATGAGCCAGAGATAGGATACACCCAACTTTCGGGAGAACAAACAGGAAGGAGAGGTTGCTTTAGAGAAGCTCAGAGAGACCAGTGCTGTGTGTGTTTGGCAGTTTTACTGGGACAGTCTTACAGACAGGTTACAGAGGAAGGAGGCTAGACACAAGTGAAGACAGAATAAACCAGAGAATGAGAAGGAGTCAGAAGATTAGAACAAACTGCCAAAGTTAGTACAAGGCCAAGCAAAGCAAGTCAGTAAGAAGCTAAGAGAAGCCAGATGGAATGTGTCATCTTAGAAGATTAGATTGTATGGAGGATAGAAGCTTCCAGGCCTAAGCCTATGGATAGTTAGAACAGAGAAACACTCTGGGCTCAGCCCAAGCCATGTATTCACACAGTGTGGGTATGGCTGTCATCTCATCCCTTCTTCTGAGGAAATAAAAGTGGGCCTGTGAGTCACCTATGCCTCTGCTCTACCATGTCCCATTCCACTTAGTAGCTGTGCATCTTTGGGAAAATGACCTAACTGTTCTGAGCTTCAAATGTCTCACCTACAAAGAGAGACTAACTATCCCTGCCACAGGATTGGGTGAGGTAAAGTGCATCAAAGCTCCTCATCAGCTGTAGAATGTTCTATGTGTGAAATGTTGTGACTGCAATGGGAACATGCTGTATCCATTCCCTTTTTTCTTTCTCCGTCAAATTAAGATCAAGCATCTTTGTGATTCAAGGGCATCCCACTTATGGTTTGCCATCAAGGCTAAACATGGGGAGATGGTGGCCCTGGTGGAAAAGGGCTTTATAGTTGGAGAAAAATTGACTGGAGCTTAGAAATGTCAGCAGGAAGTAGACACTGCTTGCCGGTTGTGTGCTAATGAGTGAGTTCATGGGGTGGAGACTCAGAATCCAGTCCATAGGGCCTGGCCTCAGCTGGTGTCAGGATTTGAATGAAAATGGCCCCCACAGGTGCATATGTTTGAACACTTGGTTCCTAGCTGGTGGAATTATTTGGGAAGGATTAAGAGGTGTTGTCTTGTTGGAGGAAGTTTGTTACTGGGGCAGTAAATGTTGAAATGTTAAGATTTAGGCCTTTCTCAGAGTGCTCTTTGCCTCCTGGTTGTAGCTCAAGATGCGAGCTCCCATCTGTTGCTCAGTATCTCTGCCATCATGGATTCTAATCCACTAATGCTGAAGACCCCAAATAAACTCTTTATAAGTTGCCTTGGGCTTAGTCTTATTACAGCAATAGAAAAGTAATGACTAGAGCAGGCTTTAGGTCCACTTGCTTCTTTCTCCCCCAAGGACCACTATGCATTCCTAGACAGAGGGGCTTTGGTTCTGGTTCTAATATTCCAGAACAAAACTCCAATCCTGGATCTCAACCCTGTTCCTCCATGTGCCTCCCTCCTGGCAAGGTTCCTCCAAACTCCTCCTTGTAGATGCTCCTTCCAGTGTTCCTTTCTGGTGGGACCTTGCCTCTCTCAGGTACCTGGCCATTGGCCTTGGCGTACTCAGGAGAGGCTGTCCTGGAGACCTTGTCTGCATTCCTTTCCACAGGGAGGGTCCTGGGGTTATAGGGGATTCCTCTGGGTTCTTTTTAAAAGGGTCAGCAAACAAATGAAGTTACTTGCAAACTGTTTCCACAACTGAGGGTCTCATGGCTACCCTGCCTCTTGGCACCTCTGCACCTCTTTTATTAAGGTCGCCACAGAGGAGTAGACTCCTGACCCATGCCATCCCTCCAGCCCACCCCAGCCCTTCTGACAGACTACCACCAGCAGGCTTCAGCTGCATCCTGTTCTCCATAGTCACATGATGTGAGCAGAGCCCTTCCTCCTTGTAGCATGCTCCCAAGCCTGGATCTTCATCTTTTTACCTTATCACTCTAGAGTTTCTAGAGACTACTGATGCCTGCTCAACTTTGCCTCCTCCCCCCCCCCCCTTGATTTTCCCCTAGTGAGGTTCAGTTGTCTGGCTTCTCTTCATTCTTGTCACTGTGCACTTCACATTCCCAGCCAGTCAACGTCACTTGGGAAACATGACTTCTCCACTGACCTGGGCTGTTTAGGTCAGAAGATCAACTCCTCCTTTGTTCAAGATGTACATACGGTAACATTCTTACAATCAAATAAGCCCCTTCTATTCACAGTTGTCATATTGAAGGCCATCCAGCCTGTTCCATTCAATAACACCTCCATTCTTCTACTTTGCCTCCAGTAACCTACCAAGGCCATCTACGAAGGAGGAAAAGTTACTTCAATGGACACATTCATTAGGTTCTTGTTGGACTCTGTGCAAGAGTCTTCACAATTCTGAATTATTACTGACTCTTCCATCTCAACAGGTCTGTCCTGAGGTTATCTGCTTCCTTCATCCCTGCTTTAGGATGCTTATAACAGGCATCTGACTCCCAATCACTGACACCCGCTCTTCTTAAATATAAATATCAGATTTCATTAGAAGAGCATTAGCATGGGACAGCTGTAATTAATTTTTTTCTTGGGAGAATGAATAGTTCAGACAGCATGCAACAGAGCAGGGCCTCACACATAGCTCAGTTCATTTATCCTAATTGATTTATATAAGAATCATGGGGGAGGGCATTGAGACTTGCACCCACTGACCCAAGGTGGGAGCACCACATGGGCCCCTAGAGTTGGGGAAGGCATCAGGATGGAGAGCTGGAGCTGAGGCCACAAACAACATAATGGACCAGCCTCAGAGGTGGGCCTGCCCTGGAAGCTTTTAGAGGCTCTCAGCAGTCCTTGTAGTGCACCCAGATTACACATGGAGCTATTTCCCATCATTAAAACCCTCCTATCTCATCCCTTGGGACCACGCTGCTCTCAGCAGCAGGCTGAGCTTCAAAGCAACTGCTTTGCCAAAGCAGGTGTAGCCACTGCAGCAAGCTGACCCTGGGGTGCTGGGATACATTTGGCGGCTGTTTGTTTGCTTGCTGGCCTCACAGCCATGGGAGAACTCACATCTGCCAAGCCTGTTTACCTTCCTGCTGTTGTTGGGTTGGAGGCTGGGGGTGGGCACCACTAGGCTCCAAGACCCTTTAGAGACTGCCACTGTCTTCCTGTCCCCTCTGCTCTGGCCTCAAACTCACACTTCCTCATCTGTCTGCCATCTGTGGGCTTTAGAAATGGTCTCCCAGTGCTGGACTAGCCTGGCTGTGTTTGGCCTGCATTGATTTTTGTCTTGAAGCAGGAACTAGATACCCACAAAGCAAAACAGATATGAGGGACATACTCTGGACCTGTGATGCTACCTTTGGCCTTTTGGATATCTAGCCAGTGCTGTAGGCCAATGATGATCCAATCTTGGGATTTATTTATTTATTTATTTATTTGGCATCGGGATCTCTCATGTAGCCTGGGTTGGCTTTGAAGTTGCTATGTAGCTAAGGATGACCCTAAGGTCCTCCTGCCTCTTCCTCCTAAGTGCTGGGATTTCAGGTGTGCACCCCACATCTGGTTTATGTGCGACTGGGGATAAACCTAGGGTTTTTGTATGCTAGGCAAACACTGTATCAACTGAGGCATATTCTTCTCCAGCCCTCGACTGCTCATCTCCTAAGTTCCTGCCTGAAACCCCTCCTGATGTCTATGCTTCTCCCTCTGAACTCCTCCCTACTGTCCAGGACCTGTACTTCACCTCCTCTACCCGCCAGCCCATACAGGCCTCTATTTTCTACCCTCGCTCCCACTTCTTCCCCGAGCCTGTTGCTGGCTGACTGGAGCTGGGTAAAGCCTGCCCACATACACCCTCATCTCACTTCTGCAGGTGTCCTGGTTGATCTTCCAGGACCTGGTTGGAAACAGTCCCCATCTGTTCTGCTCATTCTATCTGTCCAGAACATCCATGCACCCAGTCCCCATCCAGCTCTCGAAAGCTGTGTGTCTGTCCTCGGGGCTGAATCCTGTTCCCTGTGTTCATGGCCAAAGCTTATGAACAAAAGAAGTCATGATGTATCCCATCTTCCGGGTGTGACAGACTCTTGGGTAGTACACCAAGGCCACCTGGAAATACTGCATCCTGGTTTCACCTCCTCCCACCCCCATCTGCCATGGTCCTAACTTCCACTAAGCCTACAGAATGGGGCATATCCTTGGGCTCCATAGCTTATACCTGTGTAGCCTTGGGTAACTCCCTTCCTTTCTCTGAGTTTCCTATTCCTTGTCTGGGAGATGAGGGGGTTGAAGATAATGATTCCCAGGGGTCCACTTACCTTAGAAATAAAATGGAAAACAAGAGGCTTTGAAGATAAGGGGGATTATTATGCTGGCCAAATCAAGCTAGGCCTCCTCTCCCCTCTGCCCGGGGCTGCGACAGCATTTCAGGGCTTGGCACTAGAGTCGCAGAAAACTCTCAGCGCAAGGGCCCTGGGCTCTCACCTTTGGAAAACGGTGCAATTTAATGGTAATGCAATTACAGATGTGCTGAGATTGAAACGGCCCATCTTATCTCAAACTCATCTTCCCCACCAAGTATCAGGGCAGGTGCTGATCCCTAATAGCTGCTGAAATGAATTCACCAGGCAGCTGGGGGCTCCTGGGGAGAAGAGAAGAGGAGGGGAGGCATCTGGAAGGAAGGAGGAAGGAAACAGGGAGAGGGGGAGACTATGAGAGAGAGGAAGCAGAGGGAGGGAGGAAGGGAGGGGGAGAGAGGGTGAGGGAGGGAGCGGGATTGTCAGGAGCAGAGATATTCTCATTTCTAAAATTTCAATAAATGGGGTGATGGAGGAATGAGGAGCCAGGGAGGTAAAGAGGAAGAAAGAAAAAGCAGGGAGAAGAAGGGAGCCTGTGAGAAAAGACAAGGAAATAGAGGAGGAGAAGATAGTGGGAGGGGAGGAGGGGACAGAAAAGCAGAAGGGGCAGATGGAAAAGACAAGGGAGGTTGGAGACAGACGGAAGAGGTGGAAGGACAGAGAGATGAGTAAGCAGGGATACTGGAGAGACAGAGGTGGTGGAAGGATAGTGTAGGGGAGATAGCAAGGGAGGGTGACTGAGTGAGGGGAGGTGAGATAGCAAGGGAGGGTGACAGAGTGAGGGGAGGTAAAGAGGAGAGGGAGACAGAGGAAGGGAAGGGGCTCAGTGAGTAAAATGCTTGCTGTGCAAGCAGAGAGACCTAAGTTTGGATCGCTTGTACCCACATAGAGCCAGGTACCACATGTGCGTGTGTGTGCGTGTGCACCTGTGTGTGTGATTCCAGTGCTAGGAGGTGGAGGCGGGAAGATCCCCAGGTTCACTGGCCAGCTAGTCTGGCCAATGGGTGAGCACCAGGTCCAGTGAGAAGAGACCCTGTCTCAAAAAAACAAGGTGAAGGAAATAGAGGAAAAAATACCAGGTCTACCCCCCCCCCCCCCCAGGAAGCAGGAGGAAGGAATGTGAGAGGCAGGAAAGGCCTCTATGGAGAGTACACAAGGGTAGGAGAAGGAAAGAAGGAGGGAAGGAAGGAATAAGTTAAGGGTGGGGAAGGAGAAGCCGGGTAAAAATGTCCGGAAGGGATTGGGGAGCAAGGGCTTGTGGAAAGTGGATGTTACTGGGAAAAGAGAGAGGCAGATGAGGAGCAAGGGGGAGAGGGAGAAAGAGGAGGGAATGGGACAGGGAATAAGGAGAGGGGGATGGAGAGGGGAAGGAAGAGGGAGGGAGGGAGGGAGGGAGGGAGAGAGAGAGAGAGAGAGAGGGGGGGGGAAAGAGAGAGAGGGAGAGAGATTGGAGATCTTTATTTCTGAAATCTTGTCTTCTTAGGCCCACCCACTCGAGGAAGAGACCAACAATGAGCTTTCCAGGATAAAGCGAGCATGAGAGGAGTCGCTTGAAAATCTGACTGAACTAAGAAGGGGTAGAGAATCCTTGAGAGAAGACTTGAAAGTATCAGAGAGCCAGAAATAGGCCCAGCTCCTCGCTTCCCGGGCCGCTGTAGCATCAGGACGGCGGACAGAGCCTCGCGGGCTTGGGTCTCCATTCTCCAGCAACAGTGCCGCGGACAGCGCCCTTCAGGACCACGGACAGCAAACCTGGTTAGGGTCAGACCCTCCGCCCAGCCTCTGCCTGGAAATGGCTCTTTGGGGCAGTTGGAATGCAGGCCCGCGAGCGGCTGAGTACATCAATTATTTTTCAGAACATGGTTTTGATCCCGATGTTACTTCTCGGGATCACTGAGTGGAAAGGGCTCGCGGAGAAAATGGCATTTTTTATCACCCTGGCAAAATGCTCCCTCACTGATGAGATGAGGCGCCCGGCGAGCGCGAGCCTGCACATGTGATACATAACTAACCAGAAGCATAATCTTCTAAATTGAAAGCCATAATGTTTGCTGTTGGAGCTAAATATTAACAGGGCGTTGTCTCCCCCAACGACCCTCGGGAGACAGCTGGCTTAGTGGGAGGCTGGCATCATATTCAAGCAACTTGATTAAATTCCTTTCTGCCATCAGAATTAAGAAATGAATAGTTTTATGAGAGTCATGCCACAGAGGACAGGAAAATGAAACGTTCAGGAAAGAGAGCAGGCAGGTTGCCTGCTCTGTGTTCCTGGAGGGAGTGTTGTCAATCTACCTAGAAGGGGTGGGCTCAGGATTGTGTATGGTAGGCAGTCTTGACTCCTCTCTGGTCATAAGACACACTATGGAGCTTCCTTGGGAGATCTCTCAGTTGTTCACAGGAGAGGCAGCAAAATGTGTGGCTGACTTCATGATCTCCAGATCTAGAATCACTGTATTCAAATCCCATTGTTATTCCTACATAGCTGTGTGATCTTAGGCAAATTATCTAACCTTTCTGTGCCGAAGCTTTTCTGGTTATAATAAAATGAATTTATCCCTGAACTTAACCTGCAGAGTGTCTGTGAGGATTTATTGAGTCCCAAGATGCTTAGGACTGCTTTTAACTCAGTAAAGAATATCTAAACATACTAGTGTGATCATTAGTATTAGAAATAGATCATACTACATAAAATTGTTAGGGTTAGGTAGAAGAAAATCACATTACCAGCAGCTCAATGTGATATATGCTTAATGTTATTTGTGCAACAAGATTTTTGTCTGTTGTGGCCTCTCTTTCCCACGGATACGCTTCTTCTGTTCTCAGAAAAGATGAAAGCATGATTTTTTTCGTCTGTAAAGTGGATCTGGCAAGCACCTCACAGGATTATTGAGAACATTAAGACAACTTAAAATTGCAATAAAGCTGACAGGACTTGGAAGGTGGGAGAGTATGTCTGGAAATCAGCTCCCGAAATATACTTTGTAGTGGAAAAGAAACAGCCCCAGGGAGAATGAGAGAATCCCAGATAGAGTCAAGTGAGGTGGTGCATTCCTGTTACCCCAGAACGCAGGAGCCTGAGGCAGGAGGACCAGGAGTTTAAGGCTAGCCTGGGCTACAGAGCAAGATCCAGTCACAAATAACATCCACACAGATAGATAGATAAACAACACTACTCTCAGACTCAGTAAGTTTTATTTTGGAAGAGGAATTAAAAAAAAAATTATTGATGAGTCACCTTAAGGCTAGCTAGCTGCTGTGCTGTCCTGTGAAATCTGCTCTGTGCTCTCAAGCACAGAGGAGCTGGGGAATATGGCTAGTGCAGACTGCCTGCCTAGCACAGAGGAAAGCCTGGTCCCCTGAAGGACAGGAGGTGGTGGCAGGAGGATTAAGAGTCCAAGGCTATCTCTGCTTACATAGTGAGTCTGAGGTCAGCCTGGGATACATGAGACCTTGTCTGTAAGTTAAAATGAATCCTGTGAGGTAAAGCAGGAACCTTGGAGTACAGATGAAGAAACTGAGGCTCAGGAAGGCCGAACGATTTTTGAGGATCACACAGCCAGTGAGCAGAACAAGAGCTCAAACTGCCTTGCCCCAGAGAGAGGTCGGGTTGAAGTGCATGTCGGGTGAGTTCTGGCTGTACTCATCCATCCTTCATCCACCCTAATCTCTGCACAGGCTTGTCTTTCATCTTGTAAAGTCATGGAAGTATGAGACTGAAGCATACTTCCTGCTGAGTCTAGATTTTACAAACTGTCCTAGGAGGAGCCGTTTTAAATGCCTGGCCTCACATTTCTGGGGCGGCTGCTCCTATAAATAAGATGCTCGACATAGTAAATAGTCCAGAAAATAGTAGTAGGGCGTGGGCATGAGAAACTGAGTGGGCTGTGGGAGGGGAGAGAGAAGAAACAGCCGCCTGAGACATCATTTGTTCTAGGACAGACAGTCACGGGAGGACCGGCGCAAACGCATGAAATTCTATTTCCTTCTTTCTTACTTTGAGTCCATCTGAGGCCTAGAGAGAAACGTTGGCAGGGCATTAATGACCCAGAGAGCCTGGCAGGGAGAATGGAGCCCATTCCTCACAAGAGGGTGGGGGAAGTCCGAAAAAGACAGGTGCCCCGCAGAGTTCTGTGTAGGGGGACAAAGTGGAGGGCCAGTGTTCCTCAGTCTCTGGCAGGCATACAGCCATGGGGGATATACTCACCTGGTCACAGTGGCAGTGGGGGTCATGGTGGTAGCAGGGGCCATGGTGGAAGTGGCAGTTAAAGTGGCACTTAAGAGTGGATTGGAGAGATGGCTCAGTAAATAAAGTGCCTGTAGAAAAAGCCTGAAGACCCAAGTTTGCATCCCATGAGAAAATGTGGGATGCAGTGGCATGCACCTGCAGCCCTAGGGCTCGAGGGGCAGAGATGGGTGGGTGCACAGGAGCCCACTGGGCTGCCGATCTAGCCAGTGGGTTAGTGAGACCCTGTCCCAGAAAATAAGGCAAAGTGTTTATGGAAGAAGACCCCCAATGTTGACCTTTGTCTTCCAACTGTGTAAACACACAAGTACACACACGCAGAGGGGGGAGGAGACACAGACAGACACACAGAGAGACAGAGGGACAGAGACAGAGAGAGGAAGAGAGGGAAACAGACAGTGAGACATAGAGACAGAGAGAGGGACAGAGACAGAGAGAGACAGAGACAGAGACACAGAGAGAAGAGAGACAGAGACACAGAGAGAAGAGAGACAGAGGGACAGAGACAGAGAGGAAAAGAGAGAGAGGGAAACAGACAGACAGACAGAGAGACAGAGAGAGGGACAGAGACAGAGAGAGACTCAGAGAGACAGACACAGAGGGACAGAGACAGAGAGAGAGAGAGAAACAGACAGACAGTGAGACATAGAGAGACAGAGACAGAGGGACAGAGGGACAGAGACAGACAGAGACACAGAGAGAAGAGAGACAGAGGGGCAGAGACAGAGAGAGGAAAAGAGAGGGAAACAGAGAGACAGAGAGAGGGACAGAGACAGAGAGAGACAGAGAGAGACAGACACAGAGGGACAGAGACAGAGAGAGAAACAGAGAGACACACAGAGACATAGAGAGACAGAGACAGAAAGTTGCCAGCAGCTTCTGTAGAAAAGGCCAGCTTCTTGCTGAGCTGTCTTCTCATGTTCTCACACAGTGGGGAATGAGAGGAACTCTCTGGGGTCACCTTTATAAGGCCATGAATTCTATTTACATCCCTGACCCTTCTGAAGGAACCTGATGTATTTGCTACATTTATCATTATTACTATGACAAAAATGCCTGGGAATATAGAGTCTAGGGATGTCACTTTATTTGGAGAGGGACCTTGACTCTACTCTTGGGGCTGGGTGTGTTGACAGGTGACAGGATGTTCCTTCCCATCTCTGGGACAAACACTGTCACACTGGAGACTGCTCCATAATAAGAATTTGAGAACATAAATATGGATTTCAGTGAGAGCTTCTTTTGTTGGGTGACAGGCCATGTAGGCACTGAGTGGCCACCAAGCATGTGGATGATCTGGCTTAGCTTGGCAGATCTCAGTTGAGCCACCCATGTGTGCACTGGGCTTGGATGGACTCCAGTAGCTGCTATTCATCTGCTGGAGGCTGGGCTGCTGGTCTGGGTGGGAATTGTGATGGGGTCATACACACATCCCATCCTCCACCAGGCTTACTCCAGCTCACTCACATGGTATTCAACAGAGCTCCAGGACAGTGTTAACAGCTCTCAGGCAGCATACTCTTTAAGTTCTTGCTGGTGATCTTTATCGGAGAAGGTTCCATCGGTAAAGACAAGTCATAAAACTAAGCCAATGTCAGTGTGCAGGTGGCTGAGGTGCAGCAGGGTGCATGCTGATCCAGTTGTCACTATTCTCTGCATTGGTGCGCACACCTGTGGCTTGAGCTGTATAAATCAACATGGAGGCTTTGGAAGACCATCTTTACATGTTCAAGATTGGAAGGTCTAGTCTAGCACTTTGAACTATTCCTAAATGACCAGAATGAGCAACCTTAATCCCCCTGCCTGAGATGAAACTTGATCGAGACAATGCTTATGGTTTTGCAGCAGTAAAGCCATGGGCTTTCT
The DNA here is from genome assembly GCA_019843965.1 of Rhynchomys soricoides. Classification (NCBI taxonomy): domain Eukaryota; kingdom Metazoa; phylum Chordata; class Mammalia; order Rodentia; family Muridae; genus Rhynchomys; species Rhynchomys soricoides. The sequence continues at coordinate 1,483,550 of JADRCH010000183.1, read as the reverse complement.
AGTTGTATTCCACTGCCCCAGCAGGGGTGTAGATCCTGTCCTCATTTCTTACCAGAAATTATCCAATTGGTAGTAAAACCTGGACCTCCAGTGCAATTTAACCCCATCCCCCGCCTACTGTGGGAGCAGCCTGGCTCAACACCAAAAGCCGAGGAGTGCAAAATCACTTTAATATTGGCTGGAGACAGCATAATTAGGAAGGTAAATCTGCTGAGGAAAAGCATCGTATTATGCGAATGTGATTAGCAGTGACTTTTGGGTTCTTTGTGGCTAGAGGATTCTGTTCTTTGGATGAGTATGGGGCTGGTTGATGGGTTTCTGGGTGCTTCTTCATAGATGCAGGCAGAATGGGGCTCTGGACATAGACGTTGGGAAAAGGGACCTTTGGCGGTGGAGACTGGACTTTGGGAAGGGGCACCTTCCTAAGGAGGGTATGAGGCTCCCTCAAGGCCATGAGCTGAGTTACACACAGGAATCCTCTGGGAGCACTCCAGATTGATGGAGGTGCTGTGGGGGGAAAGACCTCTTTCATTCAGGCTGGTACTGAATGTTGATAAAGAAACTGAGGAGGTGATCCAGCAGGCACCTCGCTCCTCAACTGTGATTTCTGCTTTAAGAGAATGCCACTTACCCAGACTGGAGCAGGGAAGGCCAGCTTCTAGGACTTTCTGAAGAAACCTGATGTATTTGCTACATTTATCATTATTAATATGACAACAATGCCTGGGAGTACAGAATCTAGGGAGGTCACTGTATTTGGAGAGGCAGCTCCTTCTCTTAGGATTGGGTGTGTTGACAGGTGACAGGATGTTCCTTCCCATCTCTGGGACAAACACTGGTTTTAGCTAGATTCAGAAGTTTTCATCTGGAGACAGTCTGGCTTTTGTGGCTCCTTTTAGCATGGTGACATGGTTACAAAAATAATACACATGAACCACCCACCTTGTGAATGCTTGAATGCTTATTAAACTCCAAATTCTGTGAACGTTCACTCAATGTTCCTAACAGCTATGTAGGATGGGTGTTGTTGTAACTCCTGTCATGCAGAGGAAGGCACCGAGGCACGGGGATTTTCTCTGAGGTCACTGCTATCGGTAGCCATTTTCTCAAGGTAGCACTGTCATGATTCGAACTCACGACCCCTGATTTTGAATCTGTGCTAGCAAGCTACAGAGAGCCCCCAACCCCTTTTCTCTGTAGGGCACAGCTCCAGCGTGTTCCTGGCCACTTTCTGTGGCCACAACACCCCAGTCTTGCTTAAACACACCCTTGGCCACATGTGGGAGATGTGACAGTTGATTGTCATAGTTAACTTGGCTGGTTTTAGAGTCATCTGCTCTATTCCTGGCCTACTGGACATGAGCATCCCTATTTGACCACACTCTGCCCACCATAATGAGCAGAACCCACAGAAACCATGGTCTGAGATGAATTTCTTCCTTTGCGTTTTTCTCACTGGTGTTTTGGTCATAGTGAGGGTACAAGTAGCAGGGGCTGGAGGGCTCAGTGGTAACCAGCGCTTTTTCAGAGGGTCGGGGTTCTGTTTCCGGTATCATGTTGGGTGGCTCATAACAACCTGTAACTGCAGCTCCAGGGGTTCTGATGCCCTCTCTGGACTCTGAGGGCACCTGTGTGTATGCATGTGAAAGAGATCACACACCCACCCACCCACACCCCCCCACACACAAAATAAACCTTTTTTTTTTTTAAAGTAGCAAGTACAGCCAACCTTCTTCAGAAGGTTCTAGAAGCTGGTCCTCCAATCTGAATGAATGGCCCTATCTGAACCCCGAAGTAGTCCTATGCATTAATAATAGCCTGTCTCTCTAAACTATCAGGACAGCTGAGTCTGGAGTGGGTGAGGGTCCTAAGGTGGCTTTGGGATCCCCTGAGGTTCACAGGTGCACATAGCTACCTCCAGCTTGGCTCACATCCCAAGATTTTTAACAATCAAGAATTCCCTGACCCCCCCACCCACCCATTTTCTTCAGTCCTTTGGAGGCCTGAAGACATGGTGTATTCCCTTCACTGACTTATGTAAGTTCTGCAAAGTTCAGGGAGGTGTCAGGAGAGGCAAACCCTTATTCCTGCCCAGGCTGTGCTAGGACAAGCTAGAGGAAGACACGTCAAGTCAGCTCTGCCTCTTAGAGCCAAGGAGCATGGGGTGTTAGTTCTGGGAGCACTGAGCTATTGCCCAATGAAGCCCAGCAAAGCCCTTCTAGACAATGGTCCTGCACTGTCTCAGGGCAACCCTCTTCCCTGAGCATCTTCAGGCAACTTCAGAGTGGTTGTGTCTACAGTTGACCTTTTCCTGTTCATGCTTGGCCTCGGTCAGTGGTCTTTATCTATGGGTAACATCCCTAACCCCTCTTCCCACTTATCAACAGCTATACCCACCTGCACTGAGCAGCTGTCTTCTGGCTTGTCCTGCATCTTCCCTGCCTCAGGTTCCCTCTCCGCCTCCCTCCTGCATTATCCTAGATACCCTCAAGGTAGTTCTGCACTCCTGGCTCCAGTGTCACCGAGTCTGCCATGCCATACCACTACCTGGCTATTGTCTAACACAAACTGCTGTCTGTCTCTCAGTGCCTTAGTATCCAAGGCCTGCTGTGAGTGGTCTTCACCTCTGCATCCTGTCTCACCCAGGCCTCTCAGCACCCAGAGTACCATCCTGCTTTTCTCCTTTATGGGCTCCCTGTGTCTTCCTTCCCCTGCCCCCAACCCCTGAGAGGCTTATCCTGGTTCCTTCTGCCATCTTTGTTGGCTCCTGGGGCAGACAGAGTGTGGGCTCCTCCCCCTCCCTCAGCCTCCTGCACTCTGTCACTTCTCTGTTACAACCCAGTCCCTTTTCCATTATCACTGTTGTCAGTTTACACATCTGGCTTCTCAGGGCAGGAACACTGGCTGTTTATTGCTGAATTCCCAGCAAAAGATCAGAACATAGTAGGTACTCAGTCAGTGTTGGTCGAATGGAATTTCCTCACGGCTAATTGGGCTGGTTTCATCCGGCAATGACATTGATTCAGAGAATTGAGCTTTGCCTCTCTCTGGGTTGATGAAGGACAAGTTCCCTAGCTACTGGCTATTCCTTTGGAAGAAAACGGCTCACTCACTGGTCTATATGGGCCCGAGCCTGACCCCCACGTTGTTTATGTGGTGGGATTGAACTTGCAGCCCATGTTGTCTGTGTGAACTGAGCCTGCAGCCTACGGGGGAGCGTGGGGAGTGGAAATGCTGCCAGCTTGGTAATTTTCAGGGAAGGTGTGTGCAGCCGAGCCCCTCCCCCATTCTGGGCTGGAGGTGAGAGCCAGAGCCCTGTATTACTTTTCATAATGTAGCTAGAGGCTAAAAGTAGCCTTTCTCCTCCTTCTTGGTTGACAAAGAGGGGGAATAAAATACCCAGGCACTAAAAGTTGCATTAGGCAAATAAACATTTCGACAAGAATTATATGTGACATTCAAGAGAAAGCAAATAAAGCCTAAGTTATGGGGACCTGTCACCGCTCTAGGAGAATTAAATAACTAAAAATCGTTAGTAGCAACTTGGACAGGCTCTTAAACCCTCCCGGCCCCGCCCCTGCTTCAGGGCGCCCAGGGAGAGAGACCACGTGCTCCCGCTCTGAGATGGGAAATGAGCAGGTTCCACGGACTTTGGATCTTGAAAGATATTAGACAGGGCTTTCACTCACTGTCCCTTGGAGCCCAGACTGCTGCAGGAGCCCCTAGGGGTTTGTGGGGAGTGGAAGGTGAACCTCCAGGCTCGGGGCCTCCCCATCTAGTTCATGGGACTCATTGCTTTAGCTTAAGAAATGAACTCTTTTGGAGTACCTATCCCCTTCGGGCCCTGCAGTACTCGATGTGCAGCTTGCCCTTCACGTGGGTCCGGAACACGGGAACAGGGTGGGGTTGGGGGGTGGAGGGAGGCTATCCCCAAATCTGTTGCCTGGATGTAGGATATGTTCTACTAGCTGGGCTGACTTGTCTGGTCTCAGTGGGAGAGGAAGTGCCTAGCCCTGCAGAGACTTGAAGTGCCAGTGTGTGAGGGCTTAGAAGAGAAGAGAAGGGTAGATGGGGGAAGGATTGTGGTGACTGGGAGGGGGTAGTGAGCATAATATAACATGAATAAATAAAAACATAAAATGTATAAAAAAATAAAATAAATTCACTCTTGTGGAAGGGACCTGCCACAAGGCAATCAGAACTGAGGACAAACCAGGCTGATAGAAAACTCTCCTTTAGGGCCGGTGTGGGCGTAGTGGGATAGGATGTGGGGACTGAGGAGTGGGGGTGGGGCGGCTCAGCTGGTAAAGTCAAAGTGCCCGCTTTGCAAATGTGAGGGTCTGAGCCCCACCTCCGGAAACCAGGCAACAGTGCCTGATCAGTAGCATGTGCTTGTAACCTCAGAGGGCAAGATGTGGGTGGAGACAGAAAGATGGCTGCGACTGTCAACCCGCTAGTCCAGTGTACTCAGCAAAGTTCCAGGCCAATGGGCTACCCAGTCTCACAGGGTGAGCCCCGTACACACGTGCTCATAGCTCACCTCCGCCATGTTGAATTCTCCAACCGATGGGAGCTTACTCCAGGCATTTGCTTCAGGCCTGTTGTCTCTGTGGGAGAGTCTCACCCAGGAATCCTGTGTCAGAGGTTTGACTCTAACTCTTCTACTCGCTCACTGTTGAACTATGGGTCCATCACTGAAAGTTCTGTCTCCGTTTTCCCCAGTGCACGAAGAAGAGAATATGTTTGAGTTTCTTGTTGCTGATATAACAAATGACAACATGCTGAGTGGCTGAAGCAACACTCAGGTTTATTATGTTCTGTTTCTGGAGAATTCCAAGTCGGTCTTTAAAAATACACACTTACATGTATATGCATATACAGGCATCTACTATCAATAATTTTAAATCTAGGCTTTATATATAAAAGAGCACATGGATATTTGTCCTTTGGAGTCTGGCTTATAGTGTTTAGCATATGATTTCCCATTTTCCTGTAAATGCCATGACTTCACCGTTCCTTCCAGATGAAAAAAATCCCATTGTGTATATATACCAACTCTTAAATTGTATTTATTTAGTTTTTGAGACAGGGACTCATTATGTAGCCTGGCTAACCTGAACTTGCTGTGTTGACCAGGCTAACCTCAGACTTGCAGTGCTCCATCCCTCTGTCTGTCTCCCAAGCACTGGGGTTTCAGACATGCACCAGCATACCTGACTTTACCATGCTTTCTTTACCTGTGAATTCACTGGTGGGCACCTAGGCTGGGTGTGCAGGTGTCTCTATATTGACCTGGAGTGCTTTGGGTAAACTCCCAGGAGGGCCATACGGTAATTCTATTTTTAATTTGTTGAGGATCCTCCATATTGATTTCCATAGCAACTGTGTAAGTTTACATTCCTACCAGCAGTGTGTAAGGTTCTCTCTCCATATCAAAGCGAGTTTTAAGCAGCCAAAATTAAGGTGTTGTCAGGAGCATCTTCCTTCTGAGGCTCTAAGGCCCTTGGCTGTTTAAAGGCCACCTGCATTCCTTGGCTTGAGACCCTTTCCATCTTTAAACTCTACTACCCTGGTCCTACCTCCTGCCTATGACCTTCCTGACCCTTTCTCAAAAAGAACTTTGTGCTGATCTATCACCTCCCTATATCCCCAGATAACTATCCTAGCTTAGGTTACTCAACTTACTAATATTTGCAGTGTCCTTTGTCAGAGGTCAGGATGTGGTGACAGGCTGGGGCTCCTGTTCTACCCCTACGTGGCAGTATGTACAGATGCTGGGAAGGCTGAATGTGGAGGGGCATCTGGAAGGCTCTGTGAGTGTGGTGCAAACCTCTCCTGTGTGGTCCTTCCAGTTCCTGCTTCCTCAGCCTCCCCGAAGCTTCGGGACAAAAAAAAGTCCACAAGATGAGCACATCTTTGTGGACAGATGATGGCAAGATGGGGCTTGGAGCAGGGCCGAGGAGCAGGATCTTGATTCAAGACAAGATTGAGAGCATTTAGCCACTAACCCGAAGCTTGGCTGAGTGTGTCAGGATGGATCTGGAAGGGTTTGACAGGGCTCCGGTTGGCTGTAGGGTCACACTGGCCTCCTTGAAGAAAATGGGAAATTGCAGGAGGTGCAGTCAAGGAGAACAATGGATTCAGACTACGGACTGTTGGGTGGGCATAGACAGTGAGTGGGTTGATCTAGACAGGGTGTCTGTGAGGACGTTGGATGGAAGTTGGACATCTGATGGAGCTAGGCCAGAGGTGGTGCTATGGGGGCAAGTTCTGATGTGGAAATGTGTGACTGTGATGATGAGGACCTTGTGTGTTGATCACGGGCTGCAGGGTGAGAAAGAGGGTGGAGAATGGGTCCCTGGACATCCTGGAGATGTCCTGAGAGTACAGCTCCTCCCCCTTTCCCTCTCACACAGCCAGACTTAGCCAGATCTGCCAGTGAGTGTCACCTCTGCAGGCCCTGGGGTAACAGCAGCTCAATGATCAATTAAGCTGGGCTGAGGCACTGAGAGAACTGTCTGGTTTCCTCTGTGTCCCCATCTTGTTCTGTTGGAACAGTTCTGTTGGCTATGTGTTGGTGTGGTGTTGTTTGTACTGTGGCAGTGGGGGTGAGTGGGCTTGTTCCCAGGGCCTAGAGCACACTAGTCATGTGCCCCATCACTGGACACTCTCTCAGCTGCTTCTGCCTTAGTGTCAAGGCTGCTGGGACTGAAAAAGGCCTTCAGCTTGAGGAGGGCGGCTAGAAGGGTTTAAGCAGGGCACGAACTTAGGTGTCCTTGCTCTTGGAGCTCTGAGCTTCCCCATAGACCCCATCTGTCTGGAGATCATGACCCTGCAAAATGGGGTGGCACTCCTTACCTAGCTGACCCTGAGATTCAGATCCTCCTCGTGGGACTCAGGTGATAGATAGAAAGTACTGGAGTAACTGGAGGTTGGAGCTCACCGGGTGTAATTTACAACTTAAGATCTAAGACTACTTCCCTTCTGGAAGGACAGGCTTCCCTTCTGGGAGGACAGGAGGTCCTGGATTTCTGTGATTTTTTTTTTTTTTTTTTTTTTTTTTTTTTTTTGAGACAGGGTTTCTCTGTATAGCCCTGGCTGTCCGGGAACTCACTCTGTAGACCAGGCTGGCCTCGAACTCAGAAATCTGTCTGTCTCTGCCTCCCGAGTGCTGGGATTAAAGGCGTGCACTACCACTGCCCGGCTTCTGTGATGTTTTATCAAAGGGGCCCCAATAAGATGGCCTTCACACTCCTCAGACTCTCATCTGACTAGGTCTCCTTCTTCCAGCGCCTGCTGTGTGGCTGGCTTCACTCTGGGAGGAACTCACGGGTCCCACTCCTTTCAAAGATGAGGAGACAGCCAGACAGTGGTGGCGCACGCCTTTAATCCCAGCACTCGGGAGGCAGAGACAGACAGATTTCTGAGTTCGAGGGCAGCCTGGTCTACAGAGTGAGTTCCAGGACAGCCAAGGCTACACAGAGAAACCCTGTCTTGAAAAACCATAAAAAAAAAAAAAAAAAAAAAAAAAAAAAAAGATGAGGAGATATTAGGAAACAGAATTTGGGTCCCAGACCTATTGTTGTTCTGCCATCTATGATAGGGAAGGGCATAGCCTAGAGGAGCCCAGGCATCCTGGGGGTGGGATGGTGGAGAAGCAGACAGGGTGATCTTCCCCCAATAGCCTTCCTTGGACTTGCCTTCCCTTGACATAATGAAGGCCACAGTGTGCCTAAGGAGTAGACAGCTACCTTCCCCTTGCAGCTTTGTCAGAAACAGTGGTGACCACGAGGCAGCTTCAACTGGACAGCTCTTAGTTCTATGAGACCCTCTTGTCCAGGCTGGTTCTGAACTTTAAGTTCCTTACTCATCAGCTGAACTGTCCCCTCCCTCTCAGACTGAAGTAATGGTGGCCCTTCCTTCCTCTCATGCCCACCATCCCAGGTGTCTGGACACCAACTCCAGCTGTTTCTCATGGGTCCATCCAGCAGCCCTGTGAATCTAGTACTCTGGTCAGACTCTGATAAAAACAGACTTGACAGACAAAGTTACTTTCCTGAGGATGCTGAACTTCCGGTCCGTGAGCTTGGACCCAAGGTGGAGTTTCTCCCTAATACTGGTCTCATCACCAAAAGTCTGGGTATCCAGCTCAACACCCATGGGTGTCTGTTCCCTGTGAAGAAGATTTTGTTTCTTTAGAGAAAACCTACCAGGTAAGCCTTCTATAGCAAGGCAAAAACTTCCCAGAGACCAGAAGAAGGGACAGGCAGGGATGGGGGTGTGACCTCAGCTCTCCTCGTTTGCTCTTCTGCAGCCCCTGCTCTGAAACCTCAGGTTCTAAAGAGGATCTTTGTCAGCACCACGTGAATCATCAGCCCCCAGCAGCAGGGGTCTAAATTTAGACCCCACACTCTGTGAACAGAAGTGAATAATGATAATTAGCATAACAATTCTGCCTGCAATTAGCCAGGGAGGGGGGAGAGGAGGCTGTGGGAGTCCAAGAGGAAATTACAGAGGGAGCCTGGTGTTTTCTAAGACCTCACTGGAGGTGTCTGCTTGGGCGAGGCTCCTTCTTGGATGGCTGCATCCAGAGAAAGCAGATTGGGGCGGATGAAGGAGTGTCTGCCTCTAACCTCATTGTGATGTGTTACTGGTGCGTGTGGCAAGGAACCCTGGGAATGAATGAGTTGTAGGAACAAGCTCTTCTTTGTTTTGTTTTGCTTTGTTTTGTTTTTCGAGACAGGGTTTCTCTGTGCAGCCCTGACTGTCCTGGAACTCACTCTGTAGACCAGGATGGCCTCAAACTCAAAAATCCACGTGCCTCTGCAGCCCAAGTGCTGGGATTAAAGGTGGGCACCACCACTGCCCAGCAAAGAACAAACTCTTATAACTTGCCCCCAAAGTTGTGAGAAAATCAGAAGCTGCATCAACCCGGAGACCACAAGTTCCTCTTTATTCCCTGAAGTAAGCAGTTCAAACTGGAAAGCAGGACTCTGGGTTGATTTATTTACGGATGCCTAATTGCTTGAACTTGCCAAACATCACGTGACCTGCCTGTGGGTCCAGGTGATGTCTTGGTCCAGCAGTCATCAGTGTAGACGTGGAGACTCTACCTGCTGCTTCAGGCCTTCCCTGGGGTGTGCTAAGAGATCTGTTATCTCCATTGGATGGGACATAGTGGGGCAGCGGGATGCCCTGGGCTAGGGAGGATGGTGGAATTATGAAAGGGGCTCTAGAGAGAGGAGGTATCAAGTTCTCTCTGCCTCCCTACTTCTTAGAGATGCTGAGGCTCCACTCTCTAGTCTTGAATGCTTTCATCACTTATGTTTTTTTTTTTTGTTTGTTTTTGACTCTACTTCCTCTCTGGTTTCTCTCAGCTGGCTTTATTCTCGAGCTATACAGAATAGAGCACATCTGTCATCCCCATTGCCCTGGCTGCCATACCTCTATCAATACAGATTAACTAAGGTCAGTTTTTGGTACTGGCCATATAATTCTTCTGGCTTATAGGAGCTTAAGGATAATTAAAGCAATGAAGGAGTACATTCACTCATTTTCCATGTGTTTTAGGCATTGTGTTGATCTCTTGGGGTGGGGATGAGAGGTACAGCTGTCTGGGCCAGCAGAGAGAGCGAATGGGCTCTTCTAGGACAGGATTGCATGGGTAGAGCATGTGTAAGGTGAGAGGCTGAGAAGGGCTGCTCCTAGGGGGTGAGACAAGATCTGGGCTTGGAAGGCCGTGTAGGTATCAGACAGCTCACGTTCACATGAAGGGCCAGTTCAGGTCCCTCTGCATTTTGTCCTTGAGTCCCTGGCATTTGAAAGGAGGAACACGATGTTAGGTTTATTGTAATTAAGCGACTGTCTTGGAGTGGAGGTTGAACTCAGTAGTAGAGCACTCTCCTATATAATGAATGAGGCCTGGAGTTTGGCCCCCAGAATTAGAAAGGGGGAAAAGGGAAGGGAGATGAGGGAGGGAGGGAAAGATGGCGGTGCGTGGTGGAGGTAGTGATGGTGGACTATGGTGATGTCATTGAAATCCATGAACTCTTCCTTTTGGAGCCATCACAGACTTGACCCCTGCTTTAGTTACGGTTTCCATTGCTGTGAGGAGACACCATGACCATGGCAACTTTTATAAAGGAAAACATTTAATTGGGGGCTGGTTTACAGATCAGAGGTGCAGTCCATTATGGCAGGAGGCATGGTGGCACATATGCAGACGTGGTGCTAGAGAGGAGCTGAGAGTTCTACATCTGGATCCTCAGGCAGCAGGAAGAGTGAGCCACTGGGTCTAGGTTGAGCTTCTGAGACCTCAACCCACTTCTTTCTAATAGGCCACACCTCCTAGCCCTATGAGCCAATGGAGGCCATCTTCATTCAAACCACTACAAGCTTCTTGTGCTCTGCTCTCTGCTCCTGTGTGGGGGTGTGGGCTGAGGTGGGGAGATGGGGTTGGGGGAGGGTTACAGACCTCTCTCCCCAGCTGTCTGCTGGCCCAGCTGTCCTGCAATTTTGGGGGTTTATCTGTGACACTTATTATGCTCCTCTTGTTATATCTCTGGAAGGGCCTGGCATGGCGCACGTCCTGCAGGGGTGGGCATAGCTAGCTCCACTTTTCGGAGAAGAAGACAAATGGAGGCTCTGACAGAATTAAGTCAATCACTGGAGCTCTGGGCTTGAGAAGCAGGAGAGCTGAGACACAGTACCTCGGGCCACACTTAGCATCAGGGATCTTGGAACTGTTGGATCCGAAGGTCACAACTACCGGTAGTTCCCCCTCACAAAGACACGGAGATCGAGAGCGATGCAGTCAGCAAGAGGTTTATTATTTCCAATGCATTGGGGTTGTTGTGCACCCCAAGTCGTGTCCATTGTCGTGTCGTGCACGAGACAGAGGCGACCCCGAATTCTCAAAGCTCACACCTTTTATACATTCTTGAGGCAGATTCTGGTCACAGCTTGAGTTGGTCAGTTGGCCTTATAGTAGGCCTTAGGGAGGGGAAGAGGGGAGGAAAAGCATTTCTTTCAGAACTACCCTTGTCAGTGGGACAGAGTTCTAGTGTGGAGCCTCTAGTTACCCAGTCAGTTCACTGGCTTGAATTTCTTGACATCAAGTGGGTTCTCAGTTGCCTGACACTTCTCTGAGCTTTGTCTCATGGGATGGCCAGACTTGTGGTCTGATGATGTTTTGACTCAGGGCCAAGAGGCCTGACATGTGACCTGCTGTTTGACTGACACTTGATAGGACTATAATCTCTCCTGTGCCTTACAGTGTGGTTAAAGGGACACAGTGGAGATATCAAACTATCCCAGGAGCCTTAAGTGGCTGTTCCCAAGGACTGAAGCTATGACAGACCAGGGATGAAAGACCAGACCGCATCTCTCCCTCTGTGGTGCTTGGGGTGGGTAGATGGCATTCACATGCACACGAACGTGTACATGCACGCACACACACACACACAGACAGAGAGAGAGACAGAGAGAGAGAGAGTTCTGTAGGGCTGGTACCCTCATGTGATGTCTCTTCCCTTCCATAGCCCCATGGTGCTAGCTACTGGCTCTCTGATGGCAGATGTACCTCCATGTGGTGCTCAGCTCTCCCTTCCCCCACACTCTGCAGGATTCGCTGGCTCAGTAACCAGCTCCACCCGGCTGCCTGGCAGGAGTGGTGGATGGATGGGCATGGGAGGAGGCAGGAGAGGAGCCATTTGTCTGGGACACTGGGAGAAAGTTGGCCACTTACAGTGGTGATGGATGGCAATTCTGCTCTACCATCTGTCGGGCTGGCAGGCTGCTTAGCACAGCCCTGCACACCTGGCTGGGGCATCCCCTGTGGAGCTGGACTGCTCTTCCTGTGGCTCAGGGACCAGCTCCTAGAACCACAGGACAGGAGGCTGGCAAAAGGAGCTAAGTCACACACCCACAGCCCCAGAGAAGGAAGAGCTGCATATGGCCCTCCAGGGGATCTGAGGGCAAGCCCTGGCCCTTGGCTGCTGTCTTATTCAGCAGCCAGGTCTTCTGTGGAGCCAAGAGAAGCCAGCATAACTTCACTGCCTGTTCCCTTGGAATCTGGCACACCTGTGCTCTGTGCAAGCGAAGCAGACTGGGTCTCTCTGTCATCCCCAGCCAGCTCCTGGAGACACCTTCAAGGTCATTGGGTTGCTTGAGTGGGGGATGGGAAGTAGGAAATATCAGATCTTCCCCTCATCCACGCAAATCCACCCTTAGTGTTCAAGAAGGCTCACTACAAGGACCCTCAAAAGCTGCCTACTCAAAGCCATTAACTTTCTTCGGGAGGCTGAGGTCCTGAGCACGGGGGCTGGCTCAAGGGCCTTCAGGTCGCTTATCCTAGTTCTGTCCTTACCCCTCTGCCCAGTGTGCTCCTTCCAGGATTTGGAGCTTGGCCTGGCTGACTAGTTCCTGTCTTTATATGTAGGCCCCATCCCATCAGCTCTTGGTGTGGTCGGATACATGAAGCCATCTCGTCAGGCCATGGGGCTCTAAGCTATCGGCTCTGGAGTCTCCTTGTCTACAGTAGCTCTAGCCAGGAAATGAGAATAGGGCCAGCTCAAGTCTCCTCCAGGGAGATACCCAGGGCTGTGGGTCAGTTCAGAATTTGTCCCTGATGCCCTGGTCACCCTTTAGAGATGAATTTAGGAAAATAAGGAGAAGGCCACTTTCCACACCCCCGAGTCTGTAGCTTCAGACTTGGAGCCAGGCCAGGTAGTGGGACCTCTGCATTCTGGGGTGGGATTAAGCATGCTTTAGGTGGGAGAGATGGAGCAAGTGGAGGTGTGGGAGCCAAGGTCAGAGAAAGCTACAGTAGCTCTGTCTCTGCTGTGATGGTACTACAGTGTTGTGGAGGGAGTGCAGATAGATAGTCCCACACTGAGAGAGAGAGAGAGAGAGAGAGAGAGAGAGAGAGAGAGAGAGAAGAATCAAGATGAAAAGAGATAATGTTAGTGCAATCTTGGAGGGTCTCTTGGAGGAGGTGACTTTTAAAAAAAGCAAAAAACCTCCCGGGTCTTTCTGAGACCTCCTTCCCTATCCTGTAAGTCCTGGAGAAATTAGATGAAAAGGACACATCCTAGGGACTCTTGGCAGGAAACAGATGGGCATTCTCATGGAGTTTGAGATGAGCCTGGCTTATAAAGGTATGCGCAATGTGCAGTATACTGGGACTGGTGACAGCTAAGCTGCTACCAACTCAAATGAGGAAAGGGGGAGCTTCCAGTCCCTGATGAACAGAGGACCACCTCAAGAAGAACTGTCCATGGAGGGACACACAGCTGGAGAGACTCCCTCGGTTACATTCAACAGAACTAATGGAGACAGGGGTGCTCTGAGGCATCCTGTGCAGGTCAGCTACTCGGGGCAGTACATAGGGACAAAGACAGAAAGGTGCCAGGCAGAGTGACTGCTCTCCAAGCCCCTCTCCCTAGGGACCCAGACAGTCTGGAGGCTTCTGAAGGACAAACAGAAGGTATGGCTGCTTGCTGCAGCTCACTGGGTACTGGGCAGATAGGAAGGGGGGCACTCTGTGTCCCTCCTCACCATGCTCTGGCTACTAGTGTCCTACTATTTTCATCTTGGGACCAAAGCAAAGAAGGTGAGGCCATTCGCCCAGGGCCTCCTAACCAGGAGGAGACAGCACTGGGGGGGGGGGGGGGATGCCCAGGCAGATCTGCTTGGCTCCCAAGGCAGGGAGTGCTTTTCAGAAGCATTAATGCCCCACAGGAGGCCTGGCCCCTGCAGGTTGGTAAGGGCTGCCTGGGAAGGATGGGCCCAGTGGGTGGCACTGGCTGCTGAGGTGAGCAAGCACTGCTAAGCCTGCTTCTAAAGTGACAGCTGGCCATTGTTTGCCAGGCAGATGTGGGCTGCAGTTCCCACAAACTGGGGACGACTTAAAACGCTGGGCCCTGTCTTAATCGATCCGCAAATGTACCGAGGAATTGAGATAATTTCTCTAAATTTTACCCGTATTCAAATTTTAGAGGTAAGCGTATGGGAAGAGCCAGCCTGCAAGTACACTGGAAGCAGAGAGAGGGCTAGCATTTTATGTTATTTTTACTCTGAGCATCAGGGAGGGAAACTCACCATGAATACCTCATTACTTGAATTTTGAATATTTCTCTCGAGTTGAGCACAAAAGGAAACTTGAAAAAAAATGAACACACTCACATGCTGGAACCATCTCTCTTTTTGAATGTGTGACTCACACCGGCCTAGTTAGGTTTTAATAGCACAATTGTAAGAATCAATCAGTCCTACATAGATGTGCGTACTCAGAAGTGCTAAGGAAAGAGGCCATTCCCAAGAGCATTACGATCTCAAAACACTGAAATTATCTTTACCAAAGGACATTAGCTGCAAGCATTAATGTTTGTTTTTTCTGTTTTACTAACCTGAGCCCCAAAGTCAGGGCATAGGGGAGACCAAGGAAGTGTTCAAGGTGGATGTGTTAAGACAGAGTTCTAGAAAGAGACCCGTCATTGATGTCCTTTTCTGCCTCCACATGAGATACGACTGCTAAGCCGTGTGCAGTACAGATTCAAGCTATGGGTTTTGCCACCAAATAGACTTAAGTCAAAAATCCCTGCCCTCTGCTGCATTTAACTGTCCCACCTCCATGGGGTCCTCAGACTGCTCCTGGCTCCCTTTATCCCTACGATGAAGGTCAAGGGGAGGAAGGCAGGGATGTGGGCTACTTGTCTTTGGATGTTGAGCTTGGCCCTCTGCCGTATTCCAGCAGCTCTCAGAATGTGAGTCTTGGATCAAGTGAAGTTTGAGTCCGATGCAGGCCCAGGGGAGCCCTCCTGATTAGCTGCTTTAGTGCATGTGCACCTTCTTTTAGGAGCTGGGCTTACCTTCAAACGTGTCCCAATCAGAACATCAGTCTCCTTGTGTTCCAAGGGCTTCCCTCATGAGCATGTGAACACAGTATCCCCATCCTAGAGAATAACTCCCTGGCCCCCCCCCCCCTTCTCCACACACTGTGAATGTTCATGGTCATCTTCCCTTCCTTTGACCTTTTCATGCACAGGTTGTGTTTCTAAACCCAGGAGAATTCTCCGCATGAGAGAGTGATACCTTGCTTCTGAAGGTGGGTGTGGAGGCCCGGCCTAGATGCACTGCAAGCCAGGAGCAGCAGAAGCCAGGGCTAGCAGAAGGCAAACCTATAATTAATCCCTAGCATCCTCCCCACCATTGTCTCTGCCCCATTGAGAGCAGCCAATTAGCAGTTCTGCATTTCTCTGCGTGGCAGCCGCTTATTAGTGAAGACAATGGCAGCATTGATTCCAATTTGTCCTTCGTTTGGCTGTCTCTGAAGTTAAAGATTGCATTTAGGGAGCAGCAATGGAGAAGCCATGGAGGGGCACCGGCAAGGGAGCACCTAAAATTAGTTGAAATAATTTTAGCTCTATTGTGAATGGCTAAACTAAATATAAACAGAAGAGAGAAGAAAAATCTCCGTAATGTTAATTACCATAAGCATTAAGTACCCAAAAATGAGGCGTACAATTTGTTTGGTGACACTCTGATAATTAAATCATTTTCTTTCACGAAAGCTCCTTGCAGGTTTGCATGGAGCCTGGCTCCTCCTGGGTGGTTTCTCTGGCCCCAAAGGATCTCCCGATTCTCAATCTGAGTTCTTGAGGGTGTGGTTTTTCTCCAGCCCAGGTGAGTTGTGCCATGTCACTGTTCACTTAAAAGATAACCCAGGTTGTGTGTAGCCTCATGGAGGGAGAGGGTCTAAGGTCTGAGCTGAAGTGAGCACCAAGAAGGTTCACTGCTCATCCATCCATCCATCCATCCATCCATCCACATGTCCATCTACTCATCTACCTATCAATCCATCCATTCATCTATCCTCCATACATCCTTGCATGCATGTCCATCCATCCACATGTCGATCCACCCACCCATCCATCTATCCATCTGGCCATCCATCCACATGTCCATCCATCTATCCATCTACCCACCTATCCATCATCCATCCATGCATCCATCCATCTATCCATCTATCTGTGCATTTATCCATCCACCTGTCTATTCATCCATCCATCCATCCATCCGTCCATTCATCAGTCCAACTATTCACCTACTCATCCCTCCATCCATGCATCCATATATCCATCCATGTATCTATCTATCCATCCATCCAACCATCCATCCATGCATCCATCCATCCACCTGTCCATCCATCCATCCACCCACCCATCCATCTGTCCACCTACTCATCTCTCCATCCATGCATCCATCCATCCACCCATCCACATGTCTATGATTTTTCATTAATACATTCACTGTACATTTTTAAACATCTTTATTATGCAAAAAGGCATTATGAGTCACTGATAAAGAAATACCATCTTAGGCTGGAAAGATGGCTTAGTGATTAAGAGTGTTTGTTGATCTTAATAGAGGATCCAGGTTCAGCTCCTAGCACCCACATCGGGGATCTTACAACTAGCTCTAGATCCAGTTCAAGGTTTGATAGATGATAGATGAATGCTTGATGGATAGATGAATGAATAAATGGATGAGTAGATTCCTGGAAGGATAGTGGTTGGGTGGTGTATATACGGATAGACAGACGCACAGATGGATGCATGGATACATGAACGGGTGGATAAGGAGGTAGGCAGGTGAATGGATAGATAGGCAGATGGATGGGCAGTGAGCCACCTTGTTGCCTACCTTAACCCAGACCTTAAGCTTCTAAGAGGGAAGGTTGTAGCTCTGAAGAAATTGTTATACAGCTCTATCCTACTGGAGAGGACCAACGGAACCAGTTATGGCATTCCCAAGGGAGCCAGCAGTCTTGGGTGATGGTAAGGAGGCTAAGAAGGAGTAGAGGGTGTGGAGACGGCCGAGGTGGAAGAGGCAAGCAAATGCATTTGTGCCCAATTGTGTGCCATGCCTTATCTGTTACCTCCTTTGTTCTCCACCCAATCCCCACCCTGAGATTGTTATCCCTGTTCCTACATACGGGCTTCAGAGCCTCAGAGATGTGTCCAGCTGGGAAGACCTGTCTGATGACTCAGCATGGGCTCTAAGTAAAGGAAAACATCCCCCCCCCCATCATCTTTCCTCCCATTTCTTTATAGAACACACCCACCCTGCATCCTTGGGAGAAAGGCCACAAGGTTAGGGGGAAGTGTCATTCTAACAGTTTGTGCCATTTTCCTGGATGGTAGCTCTGTAGTAGAGCTCTTGCCAGACACACACAGGGTCCTGGGTTCCATGCCTAAGACAAGAAAAACAAGAAATAAAAAGAAATCCCAGTTCCTCCCACTCCTCCGGAATTATGACGGGAACGACCAACAGGACCTGACAGGACAGAGGTGGTTGTGTGTGGGGTCAGTTCCATCTCCTACAGAGACCCTTGGACTCCTCCAGTGTCCACCTCATTTCCTTTGCTCCCTCGAATGGCCAAAAACCTTGAAGGAGTCCCTGTGGTTTCAGTGCTGTACTCTCTAATTGGCTTTGAGCCTTGAGAGTCAGCTTTGACCCTGTTGCTAGTTCATGAATGTACACAGGCTCATACTGCACCCTTACCTCGCTCCTCCCAGGATCCTCAGCAGCAGTAAGCCTTCTCTTCCTGGCTCCCAGGGCATTAGGAGTGAGCACTTCCTGCTGTCCCTCAGTTCCTCTTCCTGGCCCAGAGCCTTTTTTTCTCCTTGCACCCTCAGCTTCATGATTCTTTTAGATTGCTTGTTCCAGCTACAGCTTTGCCTCCTGCTTCCCACAGATTGGGCTCTGTTTTCCATTCTAACCACAATTTATACAGTACAGTTTATTTTTTCCAGTTGACCACCTCCATGTACAACTGAAACAAAAGTTCCACAGAACAATACATTAATATTTTCTGGGTGAAGGGTGCTATCATAGCTTAGTTTATTCTGTTCTGCTTCAACTTCATTTACAAAATGCCAGGCAGGTACTTGGAGACCTAGCTCTAGGTTTGTTCCTGTAGCCCAGGCTCCAGCCCAGTTTCAAAGAATGAGGGTGTCTACTGTGCTCTCCACATTTCTAACAGACCCAGTGACCAGTGCGCTCTGTCGACACTGGTGCTTGGAAGACACCAATGAGCTCCAGACTTGACTCAGTGCTAGGTTGGCCCTTGTAGCTCCAGGCCCCAGAACACATCAAGAAAACCCCATCTAAAGGCCAATACCCACAAAGCCAGATGCAGAGCTAGGTTCTAGATAAGTTTACACCGGCATATGTTCTATTGGAGTCGGTGTCTAGGCCTGTTCCAGTAAGTCTTAGTATATGACCAGTTGTCATAGAAGCAGGTTCCAGTTGTCTATGGACGCAGGTCTAGCCTGAGCCCATAGACCTAGTCTCACCTGTATGGGCTCAGGCTCTATGTCAGTACTAGATCAACACCAGTATATCCGTCCTCCAGACAGCTCCTACAGATTCAGGTTTCTGGCTAGCCCTGTGGATCTAGAGGTCATGATTATTCATTTCTAGTCTAGTTCAGTCTCCACAGACTATATACTCAAGGTCTGCCTCAGTCCTAGGCTATCCCGAGTGGACAGAGTAAAAGTCTATTCCTATAACCCAAGCAGCAGGGATGACACCCATATTCCTAATCAACGACTTCTCCCCCATGGCCTTGAGGCTCATCTCTGAGGACCTAGGCTCTAGACCAGTCTCTCTAGATGCAAGCTCTAAGACTCTGACTTGCTGACCTAGCAGCAGACCATTCTACTTGAGATTGCCAGCTATAAGCCTTGCCAGATGCCTTACCCAGATTCTTTGGGCTGACCAATAGGTGAAGGACATCCCCCCCCCATGGGCAGAATATAAAAGCTGGAAGAGATGCCAACTTCTAATGTGAAGACAGGAATACATGGCCACAGGATCATGAACAACCAGGGACTTATGGTACCAACAAAGAAACAAAATGAACTCTAGTAGTGGTTCCTAAAGAAATAGGAAGCTATAGATTACCTGAAAAGAACTCAAATGATCATCTTTGTGCTAGTTACTGTTGTCAATTTGACAGGATCTAGAATCATCTGGGAGATGGGCCTCTGGGGAAGCCTATGAGAGGTTATCTTGATTGTGTTGAGGTAGGAAGAGCTGCCCATCCTGGGCGGAGCCATTTCCTAGGCTAGGGTCCTGGATGCTGCAGAAAATCGAGGGAGCTTAGCACAAGGGTTCATTGTCCTTGCTTTTTGATTGGGGTTGCAATGTCCCTGGCTGACTCAAGCTCCGGTTGCTTTGACTTCCCTGCCTGACAGACTGTTCCTTGAACTGTGAGCCCAGACAAACCTTTCCTTCAGGGCATCTTATCACAGCAACAGGAAAAAAGACTAAGATGACCTTAAAGATCTCAGTGAGCTATAGGAGAACTCAGACAACTCAGCAAAGAGACAGGAGTCAGAAAAAGACCTAAAGTAAACCAGAAAAGCAATTCCAACAGCTTCAAAGCAGGCAAAATACTTAGAAGTAAATTAAACTAAGAGAAAAACCTATGGACTGAAACTCCAAATGGTTGATGAAAGAAATTACAGAAACACAAGCAGAAAGATCATCAGTTTCTGCATAGTATTTTTCCAGTGTGTGTGTGTGTGTGTGTGTGTGTGTGTGTGAGAGAGAGAGAGAGAGAGAGAGAGAGAGAGAGACAGAGACAGCGTGAGAAAGGGAGAGTATGAATGTGTGTGTGTGTGTGTGTGTGTGTGTGTTTGCACATTTGTGGTACACATGGACATCTAGGGTTGATGCAGAAAATCATCTTTGATCACTTATCCACCTGGCCTGTTGAGGCAGGCTCCCTCAATCAAATTCAGAGCTCTCTGATATGGCTATTCTCAGTACCCATCTTACTCTGAGGAGTAATGCCCACCTGGCACTGATGTGGGTTCTGGAGATCTGAACTCTGGTCCTCATGCATTCACCATGCACTTTATGTATTTAGCTATCTCTCCAGATTGAGAATTACAGCTTTAGAATGCTATAGATTCAAACAACTTATAGCTTCAATAAGATCCTTCTTAAAACCTTCGGTGATACATTTCAAAGAATAACCAAAAAGTTCACATACAATTGCAAACTTTGTGTGTATGGCATTCCAAAAGACTAAACAATGCAAAAAATCTTGAATGAACAAAGCTGCAGGCATCACGCTTCTTGATTTCAAACTATGCTGCAGAGTTATAGAAATGAAACAGCATGGCAGCAGCATGAAAGTAGACAGGTAGACTAAAGGACAGAGCTGAGTGCTCAGAAACTGATAAAGTCATCATTTATGCATACAGGTACCAGGATGTACAGCTGGAAAGGAACAGTCATTTCAGTGAATGGTGCTGGGGAAACAGGATCCCCATAGGCAAAGATGGAAGAAGGACCTTATCTTTTGCCACACACAAAAACTAATTCAGAGTGGTTTAAAGACTAAAAGCTACTAGAAGACAGTGAGGAAGCTTTACCTGACTTTTTCTAGGCAAAAATCCTTTGGATTTGACCTTAAAACACAACCAAAGTGGAAGTAGATACAGGGGACTGCACACCAAACTAAAGAGCTTCCCCCAGCAAAAGAAACAACCAGCCACCTGAAGAAAGCAATCTAAGGAGTGGAGGAAGGATTGTCCAAACCACACATCAATGAAGGGTTGGGATTCAATGTAGAAGGAATTCCTACAGACGAATAGCAAACAGGAAATCCAGTTAAAACATAGGCGGCAAGGCCGAACAGACATCCTAACCAGCAACCAAATGAAAACCCCAGCACTACTAATAATATTCAAATGGCTACCAATCACATACAAATAAACACCAGGATGAGGTGGGATGTGCCTGTTAGAATGGCCGTTATTCAAAGGATAAAGATAACAGGGTTAGTGAGGATCTGGAGGCCAGGGGATGCTTGTAGGCTGTTCTTTACAAGAGTTTAATTGATACTGCTCTTACAGGAAAAAAAAATTTAAAACAGAACTGTGGCATTATCCAACAATACCACTTGTAGATATGTACTCAAAGGAATGAATTAAAACATAGTGAAGAGATCGCTCTGTGTATTGTGTATTCCTATGTTCACTATATCGAACACAGACTCAACCTAAGTGTTCACTGGCATGTGACTGGATAAAGAAAATGTGAGCAATAGTCTCAGTCTCTCTCTCTCTCTCTCTCTCTCTCTCTCTCTCTCTCTCTCTCAGATACTATTCAGCATTAAAAAGGAAATATGCATTTTTAGCAACATGGACAGAGTTGGAGAATACCTTACAAGTGAAACAAGCTGGTCGCAGAAATTCAACATCGCATGAGCTCGTGTCTGTGGGGATGGAGCTTTGATTGGACAGAAAGGGAACCTTCTGGAGACAGGCTGTACCGAAACAGCAAGGGGAGATGGTAAGAGAATCCTGCACGTACCCTTGAAAACAGCTGAAGTAAACTGCAGGTCTGTGAGGTGAGGACCGAGCACGATCTAAACACAATTGTTTCATGGTGTTTAAATACACCCAGGTCTTACTGTGCACACTAAGAGTGGATACACATATTTTGTCCAAGAAAAATTTTAAAGAAGAAAAAAATTTTGTTTTTCTACAAATAAATGTAGTGATCTTGATTAAACCAACCTTGCAGACCACTGATCGTCCTGAGTCGATCCTTTGAGACCCATTCCTGGCATGGCAGGCTTCCCTTTACACCATCTTTCCCATCACGCAGACTGTTTTTAATCCTGGAAGACCCTCAGAGGCTTCCGTCCTGTCTTCCAAGTTTTAATTCAGACATCTCTTCTGCAAACCATATTTCCTTCAGTTTCCCAAGTAAAACAGGAGCAGATGCCCTCACTCCCCTGACCACCTTCACCTTCCATTTTCTCATGGAAACCATCTTGTTCTTGCTAGGCAGAGCTCTCCAGCCCTCTGGCCTGGAGAGAACTTGCTTTGTTCACAGATGGAACACGCAAACAGTGGTAACTCAGTAAGTGCTGGTGCTGAGTGGGTCAGCTCTAGATGACATCACCAGCTCTTCCTGTCAAATCTGGGCGATCATTCCAGGGACTCCACGTCTGTTGTTTCAGTCAGTCTGCGTGGTCACCCCCTTTCCTCTCTCCATCTCTTTCCAAGGGAGGCTTGTACCAACCTGCACAGCCAGTAGAGTACCGAATGGTAGAAAATGAAAACTCAGAGACAGGAGCTGGAGAAGACAGAGGAGTGGGTTGCAGCCACAGTGCAGGCTCCATCCCAATTCTGAGGGAGCAGTCAGGGTTTTCTCAAGTGTAGCTACAAGAAGTAGTCGGGCTTCTTACCTAGCAGCTCAGGGTCACAAAACATGTCAGGGGGCTGTTCTCTGAGGGAGTTTTTGATTCAGAAGAGGGTGGCAGGCTATGTTCTTGGGAAAGAACTTGTCAAGTGGAGTTTCCCTCAGGTATTTGTATGTTTTGACAGTTAACAGAGCAGGTGACATATTGTTACAATAAAAATTGTGGATCTTGGCCAAAACTTGTACCCACCTGGGTGTTGTGGGAAGTGTCACACTCACTACTCTGAATTTGTGAAGTGGAAATCACTTCCTTCCTGCCTTCTCTTTCCTTTCTCTTCCCTCCTCTCTATTTGTCTTTTTTTCTCACCTCTTCCTTCCACCTCCCCTCTGTCTTCCTCCTCCTCTTCCTCTTTCTTCTTAGCCGTTAAGGCAAGTTATCATCAAGCTCACGATCCTCCTCACTTAGCTTCCCAAATGCTGGGATCACAGGTGTGCACCGTCACACATTGTACAACGGACATTTCAAAGCCATATTAGGGTTTTATACCTGCCTGGTTGGCCAAGTCCAAGTGCACGTGAACGTGCGTGTGTGTGCGCGCACGTTGTGTGTGCTTGAATCACCAGTGGAACATGAGGCCATATCAAAGGATTCTTCCTCCTTGGTGGAGTGGCTCCAAAGATATTACTCCTAAAATACCTGCCTTTCTGCTCCTCCTGCTCTTGGACGGTTCCCTCCTGGAAAGTCTGGGCTGGCCTGTGACTCAGTTGCAATGCTAGGTCTAGGCTGAGCCTTAGGAAAGTCTGCAAGCTTCTCCTTTTGTGACCCTGAGCTGCCAGGTAAGAAGCCAGACTACCACTTTGCATCCTATGGCAACCACACAAAAAAATCATGGCTCCTGGGAACTTTACAGGAATGGAGAAAGAACCCCAACCCTTCTGCCACCCTTTAAATCATGAGACACATGAAGAAACAAAGTAGACTCTCCCAGCCTGGCCCAGCTGTTTACCCAGATGCTACTGCATGAAGCAGAAGAGGCACCCAGCTGAGCCTTGTCTTTCTCTGCCCAGTCAACTCTCAAGAGATGGGTAGATATGAATCTTCTAAGTTTGGAGTGATTTGTCAGTCCATGATGGTTAACAGATACACTGGGGTACCACACACACCACTCTCTCTGTGGCTCTCCAGGGGGGTGGATGGCCTGGGTGTGGGGGAGGGGATGAAGTGAGGATGTCCTGCTCTTCCCTCCCTCCCTCCTTCCACTGTCCTGTCCCCCTGTTATCTCCCCCACATCCTAGGTAGAGATTCTCTCAGGCTTTGATCCAAGTGAGTGGTTAGTGAAGTCTGGTATCTGGCTTGGAAACTCCCTTAGAATGAGTCAGGGGCCTTTTGGAATTCTAGCAGCATGTCACCTGGCAGACAGGCACCTGTTTAAGTGGCTAATTCAGTCAAGGAGTTGAGACTTGCTGCACCGTGCCTGGAATCCTAACAATGGAGAGCATCAGACCCAGAGGCATGCTGACCCAGCCCCAGGCAACTTGGGCTGAGGTTTCCCCCAGGATTCAGAGCCTTCAGGACTGGAGCCAGCAAAAACACTGGGGTCTGCTAACCCAGCATCTTAACAGCTTCCTGGAAAAACTCACCTAAGAAAGAAGACAGTAACATCATTTATAGGTTGTGGGAAGGGCTGTTGATCCATGCTCAGGGGAGGATTTCTCTAGAGATAAAGATCCCAGCCCACCTTCATCTGAGGGCAGAGGGCAGGAGCTGTAACTGGAGAGAAAATAAATGTCTCTGTTTTACTAGCTGGAATACACAGGGAGAAGGAATCCCAGACAACATAAAGCTGCCTCCCAGTGCCCAAGGGCTGAGAATTGGGGACTTCCCATGATTCCTTTCTGCTTCTCCTTCACCTACTGTGTGCCACCCTCCCCTCTTCTTCACACCTTGGCTGGAGCCTGGAGACAGGCTCATTGCTTCCCTCAGCAATGCTCATTCCCAGATCCTAGCAGAGTGTTCTAGTATTTTCTTCCTCCTGATGCAGGCATCTGTGGTTGGGCCGAGCAGCTGTCCAAGGCATGCGTATGTCTGTGCATGGGCAAAGGCTGAGCTTTCTGAGCACCTCCCACATGTACACTTTCCCACAGTGATGTACAAGAATGGGACTGGAGAGATACAAAATGTGGGGTTGACAACTGGAAGACACTCTGAACCCTTTACACAGTCTGCATTCATGTCTCTTTCTCTAGTCCTGGTCCTGGTGAGGAGCTAGTACCCCTGTTTCATGCAACACCAGGTGTCTACATTCTGGCACTGTGGAGAGCCCAAGGGAAGTTCCTTGGCCTAGCAAGACACTTCCATTGTGTTTAGAGTTGCTGGTAAAAGTGGAGAGCCCTCAGTGAGCATGGGCATCAGAGGCCAGTGGCCTGAGTGTACCCAGGACTCACCCGGAAGCCTCTGGAGGGTTGCAGGGGTGGGGGTGGGGTCTAAGGAGGATAGTGTGTGTAAAGGCTGAGGCCAAGTTTCTTTAGGGTTGATAGAGGGTGGAGCCCAGAGAAGACTCCAATTTATCCTCGTTTTTATGACTTTGTTCCTAAAGTCAGGCTATGTAGTTTGGAAAACAGATTTCATTAATTTTTAATACTTGCCCTTGCCTAATATACTCGGTCCATCTACTGATCCCTCACTGGGCAGATGTTATCTGTTTCTGTCCATATGGGGCAGGCTGAGGGTCAGAGGGGTCAGACCACTCTCTCAATAGTCACAGTATCTCAGAGTGAGGAAGAGAATTCACAGGGAGAAAGATCTAGTTTTGCTTCTCTGTATCCATGGGGCACCAAAGTCAGGAAGCTCAAGGACATCCCAAAGGTGGTATGGTCAGCTAAGTACTGGAAACCAATTCCTCAGGCTCTGTGATTGCCAACTCTCTGTGTCACAGAGCCCAGGTGACATTTGGCCAGTTCACCCTGGAGCCCTTCCCATCCTGTGTTGTCAGTCGCAACTCTCCAGCCCTCAGCATCCTCCTAGCACCCCAGGCTCCTCTTTGATTGTCGCCAGAGCAGGGTAGCTTATCGAGAGCCTGCTGCGGCTCCTCCTCAGTGGCAAGCTTTTCATCCTGTTCCGGTAACCCCCAAGGTCACTGCTCACTTTGACAAAGCCCAGACAGGTGGCAGCATGAAGGACCCACAGCTGGAGATACCTGTCCTGACTTTCCCAAACCCCAGGTTCCCCATCAGGCAGCCACAGTGCCTTTGAAACTGGAGCCTTTGCATCTGCCCATTAAAAATGGGGGAAGGGGTGGTTTAACTCTTGGCTCCGTAAGATGCACACGTGAAGCACTTTGTCTTGCTGTGGCCAAGAGCTCTGTCAACCTTGTAGCTCACGCTCAAGTCACCTGTACTAGGTGAGCGTCTGCCACCAGCAGGCTCCAAAGATGCAGCAGCAGCTAAAACACATTTGCTGCGGGTCTGAGGAGATGCAAAGGAATACATGACTAAACAACCCTCAGGTCAGAGAGGAAATCACGATGCAAATAAGAAAATATTTTCAACTGAACAAAGATGAAAATAGGAGCCCATTAAAACTCATGGGATGTGGTGAGACTATTCCGAGCAGATGTTCTTCACCTTCGGCAAGGAGTCAGGGACCCTGTGAGCTTGGCAGGAAAAAACAATGTGTTCACATTTACACACATGCACACACACACAGAGGATCTGTTTTAAATAACCTGGAGCGGAAATTTAGCACTTCCTTCAATTAAGGACATAGGCAGTGTAGTGTCATGGTCTTAGTAGCGTGTGTTGCCAGCTATTATGAATATTACTTCAGCCCCACCCATACACATAGAATCGAGGCTGTTTATTTCTCAGCTACAGCCTCTCTGCCTCTCAGCATGCACTTGGGCTTGCACCAGCACATATACACAGGTGGCAACAGTTGATGGGGGTTGGAAGACCCCTCCCAATCTGCCAGGAAAATGGCATTATGCGTAGTAACATCCCCAACAGCATCTGGCAGAGGCCCGCTCACCCATATTCACATGAATGCTGAAGGAGACCACTACTGGGCTCATGTAATTTCCTTTTTTTTTGAGTCAGGGTCTCTCATAGCCCACATTGGCCTGGAACTTGCTAAGTAGCTGAGGATGACCTTGGAAGTTTGATCCTCCCGCTTCCATCTCCCAAGTGCTGGGATTACAGTGAGCACCACCACTCTTGGCTTATGAAGTGCTGGGAATGGAATCTAAGACTTTGCCGACTGAGCCACATCCCCGGCCCTGCCTTGAGCTTTTTAATTCTTGTTTTATTTGGAAATACTATAGATGCACATGAAATAGCAAGGGCAGTGGAGAGACCTCGGGACTCTTCACCTGCTTAACCATCTTGTTTAACTCAGGCACAGCATCACAACTGGACACCAGTGTTAGAGAGTGTATGGATTAGCGCTATGAAGGATTTGTTTTGTACAGATCAGATAGCCACCACAAGGAAGACACACAGCCAGCATTCCTTGACCTCCTCCTCCATGGTCAGCATCTCTCCACTCCCACTGAGGTCAAACAAGGCAGCCCAGTTAGAGGAACGGATTCACAGACAGGCAACAGAGTCAGGGACAGATCCTGTTCCAAGTTATTGGGGAATATGCATGAAGACCAAGCTGCACATCGGCTACATGTGTGTGAGGAGCCTAGGTCCAGCTCATGTCTGCGCTTTGGTTGGTAGTTCGGTCTCTGAGAGCCCCCAAGGATCCAGGTTAGTTGACTCTGTTGGTCTTCTTGTGGAGATCCTATGCCTTTCAGGGCCCTCAACCTTTCCCCCAACTCTTCCATAAGACTCCAGGATCCATCTAATGTTTGGCTGTGGGTCTCTGCATCTCTTTCCACTAGCTGCTGGGTGGAGTTTCTCAGAGGACAGTCAAGCTAGACTCCTGTCTGCAAGCACAACAGAGCATCATTAATAGTCTCCAGGGTTGGTTCTTTCCTATGGGATGGGACTCAAGTTGGGCCAGTCATTGTTTGGCCATTCCCTTAGTCTCTGCTGCATCTCTGTCTCTGTACTTCTTGTAGGCAGGACACTTTTTTTGTTGTTTTTTTGAGACAGGGTTTCTCTGTGTAGCCCTGGCTGTCCTGGAACTCACTCTGTAGACCAAGCTGGCCTCAAACTCAGAAATCCGCCTGCCTATGCCTCCCAAGTGCTGGGATTAAAGGCATGTGCCACCACTGTGGGGTGGCAGGACACATTTTGAGTGGAAGGTTTGTAGATGGGTTGCTGTCTGCATCCTCCATGTCCTTATCAGGGCTTTAAAAACATTTCATACTGTAGAACATTTGGCTGTTTCTGAATGTGCACTGTGTGTTTTGGTATGGTCATATTTCATTTCTCTGGGATAAGAACCCAGGAGCAGAAACACAAGAATTGTATGCTTCAGGGTATGTTTAGCTTTAAGTAAATCTCTCTACTAGTTTTCAGAGGACAGCTCCGTCTTAGAGCCAGGAGACATCTGGCTTCTCTCTATTGTCACCAGCACTTGGTATAGCCACTAACTGGAAGCCACTAACTAAGTGTTGCATGGTCTCATGTAACTCTGGCTGGCTTCAGACTCAATGTATAGCCAAAACTAGCCTTGAATTCCTGATCCTCCTGTTTCTACCCCCCTTCCCCCAGTACTGGAATGACAGACCTGCATGGCTGTGCAGGCATCTCTGTAGCTTGAATTTGCATTGCCCAGTAGCTAGGGTTATTGAAGTTTATGGGCTTAATTGTTACTTTTCTATTACCTTTGGTAAAATACGTGTTCATGTCTTCTGTCTTCTCATTGACTGAGCTTTTCTAAAAATTATAGTAAAAGGTACACAGCAGACTTTGCCATTAATATTTTTTGTGTGTGTGATATGTCTGTGTGGCCACATATGTGGAAGCTGAGGACAACTTCAGGCATAGGTCTTTACCTCTACCTCGTCTGAGGCAGCATCTCTCATTGTTCATCGTAGGATCCTGGCATTAGCTTCTGGGAATTCTCCTGTCTCTACTTCCCATCTCTCAAAAGGGACATTGGGATTCCAGAGATTATAGATGCTATTGTATCCAGCTTTTATGTGGGTTCTGGGCATGGCAAGTACCCATTAAGCCATTTCTCCAACCCCTACTTTAATAATCTTAAAGTGCCTCATTCTAGGGCCCTGTACATGTCCACGATCACATACTGATTTCCAGAACATTCTAATCTTACAAAACTGAAACTCTCTGCCCTCTGAACAACTCCCCATTTTCCCCACTTCATTCCTTATAACCTTAGTCCTCCTTCCTAAGAATTTGACTGTGCTAGATATTTTATATGAGCAGAATCATGGATAATTACCTTTTTTGTGACTGGCTTATTTGCTACGTGTAAGATCCTCAGGGTTCACTGATATGGAAGCTTTTGTCAGAATTGTCTTCTTTTTTGAGTCTAAACAATATTCCTCTGTTTATAAATTTTTCTGTCACTGGGTCTGAGCTGATTCTACCTTTCACCATTGTAAATAATGCTTCTGGGGATGTAGATATGCAAGCATATCTTTGAGACTCCACTTTCCATTCTTTTAGGTCAGAAACGGAACTGCTGGGTTGTATGCTCCTTTTTATTAAATATTGGATGTCGTGTTGCTTTCCACAGCTTCCGTATATTATATTTACATTCCCTCCAACCGTGCACAAGGATTCCAGCTTCTCCTGTCTTTAGCGCCTGTGATCCTCTACGATACAGTGGTATAGCTATACTAAAGAGGGTGAGGGGCACAGTGTTGAGTTTTGAGAATTCTTTATCTATTTTGGTTACTGGTCCTTTATTAGATAATTGTTTTTATTTTTTTTTTTCAGTTTGTAACTTGTCTTTATTCCATGAACATGGTTCTTTTTAGAGTAAATTTTATAATTTTGGTAAAGTTTAACTTATTAACTTTTCCTTTTTATGAATCAAGATTTTGGTGTCATGTCTAAAATGTCTTCACTAAGCGTGGCTTAGAAGATTGCCTTTCTTGTTTTCCTGTAAACATTTTCACAGTTCAGTGTCTTCTATTCAAGTTGCTCTATTAAGTGGACTTTTATAGGAGGTGTTAAAAGGCATGTGGACAGTAGCTGCTTCAACACCAACTGTTAAAAAGGTACCTGTTGGCGGAAATATTAAAAAACGGTCATGGCAAGTTCCCATGTGACTGCCAGCTACTCTCTGCCCTGGCGGGCAGTGGCCGGCCTGTTCTTATCTCGTGGAGACTCTGACTCAGAGCTTCAAAATCTCTCCACCTTGCCCTTTAAGTTCCCACTGGTGGGTCGCTACCACGCCAGCCCCATGCTTCAAAACCCCCACTGACTTTTGTGGTGCACATCAGGCAAACCAACGCTTTGCTGCCATACCTTTCTCTCAGGAACCCAGACGAGCCACCAGTGAAGGAAAACACCACACAAACTTAGTTCAGAAACAATGGTAACTCAATCCCTGGGCACAACAACAAGAATCCTAATCTTGTAAGCCACATTAAATCTAAATCCTCTGGTGGCGAATCCTGGTGGATCCGCCATTGAAATCGGGAGACATTAGTAACTACATCTTGTCCTTCACTACCCCTGTCCAAAAAGCTCCTGACTGTCTCCGGCTTCCTCTCTTCCTCTGTCCCACCCAGAAGTCATGCTTCCTTGCCTAGTGATTGGTCCCTTTGTTCATTGGGGAGGGAGGAAGGTTCACAAGAAATCACTTGAGTATGTGACTCATTCAACCCCTCCTGGGAAAGTGGAATTAACATAAAAATGCAGGCAGATCAGGGCCATTCACAACAGGTTCCAGTATCATTCCTTTGGCATGTTGACAAGACAAATCATAAAGTTTTCAACCATTGAACCTGTCTGTCATTCCTAGAATAAATTTTGCTTGATTGAGGTTTACAATTGTTTTTATATATGGGTGCATATACATTGAAGCTCTTTCACTGGGTTCACAACAACATAGAGTCACCTTGACCTTTTGCTAAACTCATGCCATTATATGGTGTTGATTTCTGTTTCTGTCAATCTTCTTTAAGCATATTTCATTTGACATTGATCCAACAGTGTCTAGTCTTTTGAGTGACATCTACATGCCATCTTTCTGATTTGTTTGCTTTGACCCTGATTTTTTTGGGGGGGGGGCAAATGAGTTTTTTGTAGATACCATATAGTTGGGCTGCTAATTTTTTTCTCTGCCAATTCTCATCTTTTGCTTGGTATATTTAAACCATTTACATTTAGTGTAGTTGTCATTATGTTAGGGCTCAAGACTATCACTGTTATTATTTTCTGTATTTTATCTTTTGTTTTTGCTTTATTATGTCAGTTTTGCTGACTACATGGGATTTTAAAGAATCAATTTTAGGGATGGTGGAAAGGCCATTCATGAGAGTGTGTCCAGCTTAAAAAGGTAACTATTAAAGGCATAAAGAGAAGGTGTTTGGAATAAATTCTCTTTGGTCCATTCCGTTCACAGAACTTCAAAGTTGAGCAGATAATTGCCAAGGATATCCTTGTCATCACTCATTAATAAAGCTAAATTGGCCTCTGTGCTAGTTATGGTTCTGACAGGCTCCTCTGAGAGTCACTGTCAGGCAACAATGTAGGCAGCCTTCTTTCTTGAGACTCTGGCTTTATTATTTTCTATTTGCCAGCACAGATACTCCTGAATCCACTCTGATTCAGCCAGTTCTCATGGGTTCAGTTCTATTAGCAAAAAAATAGAGGCGAACATGTCTATGCTCTGTTTCAAAGAAGGAGTACAACCCCATTTGCTAAGACAATGTTATGGAAAGATAACCACACAATCTCACTGTTGGTACACCTGGGGATGCAGTGATTTTCTCTCTGTGAGCTCAGTAAATATCAGCTTGTCAGAGGACTCGGCATCCTGTAAACAGCCTCCAGCCTTGTTAAGAGTGACTGTTAGGCTTCTAGGTTATTAAGATTCACTTATTTTTACTTGTTTGAATGTTTTGCCTGCATGCACTTATGTGTATCATGTGTGTGCCTGATGCCCTCAGTGTCCAGAAGAGGGTGCTGAAGCCCCTAGAATGGAAATTAAGGAATATTGTGAGCTGCCATGTAGGATCTGGGAATCAATCCCAGATCCTCTGGAAGAGCAGTAAATGCCTTTAACACTGAACTATCTCTCCAGTCCTGCCTTACAGTGTTTTGACAGAATCAAAGCCTTGTAAAAAGAAGCTTGCTGATTGATGCAGGGCATTGCTTTATCATCGAGGCAGAGACACTGAGTCCCTTCTGTCCTCCAGCAATCTCACATAGGTGTGATGTGTCAGCCACCAGCTGTCCTTGCACAAAGCAAGAGAGGGGCAGAAGCTTTTCATGGTGCTTTCACTGAGTAAATACACCAATGAATCCTCCTCCCTCAAAAAGCACCACAGCTGCCTCTCCACTGAACACTAGAGAGAGAGACATGTAGAGGTACGGAGGGAGGCAGACTTTGGTCCTAGAAGCTTCCCCTCTCCTGCCCAGGGCTGTGATGCCTCTCCTGGGCCAGGCCTGCCAGTATTTCACCTCCATCTGTTCACACTCTCTGGTTGGACCTACAGTATCTTTGGATCTCATATTATCCTGTTGAAATTTCCTTAACCGGTTATTTTAACATCAAGAAATTTACATTTAATGTCTTATCATTGTAGCAGACTCTGGGAACACAGCCCCATAAAATGCCCAGGATGCCAACATCTGCTCAGCCCCAGGATAGCTAGACACAGGCATGCATCTCTTTACCCCCTGACTCGTTCAAACAGGCCCTCGAGCGTGCTAACTGCACTGTTTCACGGTGCAGTGTGGGCACCTTTCCCAGTGTATCTGTTTCTCTTTGTCCCTAAACATTTAGCCATTTTTGCAGCTCAGTCCCTCCTCTTTCTCTCTCTGTAACCATTAACCTGAGTTTTTCCTACCAAGGCATTTTTTTTTTATTGAAAAATTATGGTAAAATACCGAAAGCACAGCACCCGCTGTCTTTTCCACTATTGAGTATAAGTTCTGAGACATTTCTGTACACACCTGCAGTTGGGGAAGTCAGCACCTTTCATCTGTCTTTGGAAGTGGAACTGTTCCCTCCCCAAGTTCTAGCAACTACCACCATACTTTCTATGAATCCTACGACCTGAGATGTGTATGAATGGGGTCATCCAGTGTCTGTGCTGATGTGTGTGAATGGACCCATCCAGTGTCTGTGCTGATGTTTATTAATGGAGCCATGCAGTGTTTGTGCTGATGTACATGAATGGAGCCATCCAGTGTTTGTGCTGATGTGTGTGAATGGAGCGATCCAGTGTCTGTGCTGATGTGTGTGAATGGCCATCCATGTCTGTGCTTTTGTGATTGGCTTATGTCACTTGGTCTAATGCTGTCCTAGTAGGTTTCCAACACCATATCAGTTCCTCCCCTAACCCCAAATGCATGACAAAAACAACTGAAGGAAGGGCTGACTTTGGCTCCCAGTTTGATGGGATACAGTCAAGGATAAGATGGGAAAGCATGGTTGTCACAGAGGGGACATTGTTGTATGACATGGCTGGTCACATTGCACCTGCAGTCAGGAGGCAGAGACAGATTCAGTTTACTTCTTCTCCTTTCCCATTGCATTCTTGGGCCTTCCAGTCCACAGGGTGTGCTGATTACATTGTAGTGGATCTTCTCTTTTGAGTCAAGCTTCTCTAGAAAGACTCATAGAGATTTGTCTTCCAGGTGATTCTGCATCCAGTCAAGTTGATAATGAAGTTTAACCATCACAACTGCTATAACAAAATGCCAAGGACATGATCGTGTTGGTAGAGAAATGAGGTTTATTTAATTCAGGGTTCTAGAGGTTGAAGGTGTGAGATTGACAGCTACAATGGTTTAGCCTCTACTAAGGTCCTAATGAGTTGGGTGTCACCGGTGACCAAAAGTGGGGGGAAAGGATCACACATGTATAACTGTGATAGACTTTCTATGCTTGCCCCAGCTCTGAATAAAGACACAGAGACTTGTATTTTTCAATTATAGTTCTAGGCCTTGCTTACTCTTATTCCCAATTAGCTCGTATAACTTAATTAACCTGTTTATTCTAATCTAAGTTCTGCCATGTAGCTTGTTAGTTACCTCTTCTCCTGCCCCGGCCTGCTCATTCCTCAGCATCTCCCTTGTGAACCCTTCCACTCCTGACTCCAACCTGACTTTTTCTTAGAGTTCCTATCTCTGCTGAAGTCCCATCTATTCTTTCCTCCTTTGCTACAGGCTATCAGCTTTTTATTGGGCCAATCAGAAGGTGGTAGAGGGACTGTTTACAAAATAAGATGTAGCCACATGAATAACAATACCAAAGTCCAGTCTACACTCAACTCTCTGCCCGCACAGAATCAGCATTTGAGGACAATCTTTACAATGGTGAACAAAAAGATCACCCCAACACATCTGGAAACAGGAAGTGAGGACAACTCAAGATCTGAAAGTTGGGTTCACTCTCAGTCCTCTCTAAAGGCAGTGCTCCTGCTGACACGAAGACTCCCAGCAGCCTCCACCCCTCACAGATGCCCCCATCTTTCAGTACTGCTACACTAGGTCTAGTCCACCCACTCTTGTGTGATGCCCTCAAGCCACATCTAAATCAGACCAAATGTCCCCAAGGTTCATTGCTGTGGTATGTGTCAGAGGTTCCTTCCTTTAACAGGATCCAGTTTTAAAGGCTGAATAATATTCCTTTGCATGTATATACAGAATGGCATTTACTAATCTGACAGTGGGCCACCTAGGCTGGGACTACTTTTTGTCTATTATGAATAATGATGCTGTAACATAAGTGTACAAACATATCTGTGAGAGTCTTCTCTTAATTCTCCAGGGCATACTTCTGGTTCACATGCAAATTCTATTTTTAATTTACCAAGGGGCCATCAAGTCTGTGATGGTTAGTTGTAATTGTTAGCATGGCAAAGCCTACAACCACCTGGGAAGAATCTCAGTGAGGGATTGCCTGTGAGCATGTCTGTGAGGAATTGCCTTAAATTGATGTGGGAAGACCCAGCCCACTGTGGGCAGCACCATTCCCTAGGAAGGAGTGCATGAACCATAAAAGAGAAGAGAAACTGAGCCTAGTGCAAGCAAATGAGTTAGCATGTACTCCATCATTTATCTCTGCTCTTGACTATGAACATGTTGTGACTGGTCGTTTGAAATTCATGCCTTGACATTTTCACAATGGACTGTAATTTGGACTTATAAGGTGAAACAGAACTCTTTCTCCCCAAAGAGACTTTTGGACAGGATATTTTATCACAGCAACAGAAATGAAACTAGGTCAGTGCAGTTTGTTGTCCATGGTGGCTAGGCTATGCCAGTCTTCTCTGTGTTGTTCCAGGCTCAGTATGCTTGCACCTGAGGTGGTTTATACCCACAATGACAGAGGTTTCAGACACATCCCAGCTTTGTTAAGGTGTAATTGGCAAATAGAACATCATGCGTTTGCAGTGCATGCTGTGATTCATTCATATCGTATATGAGATGGCAGCACTGCAGCCAGGCATGTGCTAACTAGCATGTCCCCCACCTCACCTATGTTCTTATTTGCCTCATTTCCTTATTTCCTTAGATGTATCCCCCTAGAAAACATGCTGCCCTCTTAACAGATTCCATGTATTTCATGTGTTATGGTTAAATGTAGTTTCCACGTTGGGCATGAGAGTTCCAGAACATTCTCATCCTGTGTAAGGACTTAACACTACTAGCTGACATCCTTCCATGCACTCCCTCCCCCCTCCCTACTACTCTCTTTAAGGCTTCTGTGGGTGTGATGGCTTCCGACCCCACAGGTTAGATTCAATGTGGTGCTTTCTTTCTCTATGTGGTTTATTTCATGCAGTGGGATGACTTCCAAGGAGGGCTGAAAATGAGTCTGCTGATGAACACTGACATTATTATCATAGCTCAGCTATTATGCACAATGTTGCAATGAACATAGAGGTGTGGCAACCTCTGAGGTTCTAACTGCATTTCCTCAAATAAAAACCTGTTAGGGCTGATGAACAAAGTCAATGCAGTTGCATGACACAAAATCAATATGTAGATTTTGATTTTCTATATACTATTGGTGAGTTGTCTAAAAGGGAAAAAAGAATAAAATACTTAGGAATAAACTTAACAGTATTAGTGAGAGACAGATGTTGAACATCAGAAGCATAAAACAACTTGAACAGCCAAACCATCTTCAGAAGGAACCTGCAGGAATGTAAGATAACCCTGATGGGGACACGGATGTACAGACCAATGGTTTCGAATAGACAGCCTAAAAATAAGGTGATGCATTAGAGAGTGCCAGAGACACTTCAGCAAACAGTTCTGGGGAAACTGGGAGTCCATGGGCAGAAAACTGAGACTGGACTGCATCTCACATTGCATACAGAGCATAGCTCGAAATGGACTAGAGAGTAAAATATAAAAATGTGGACGGCAAAAATCCACCCCCCCCCCACACACACAAAGAGAGAGAGAGAGTAGAAATGAAATTAGGATCTCAGGCATACCTGCACCGAGATAACCCAGCAGTCCATCAATAGACTAATGAATAAAGATGAATATCTAGCCCTAGGTGGAAGATGGTATGCTGAGTGAAATAAGCCAATTCTCTGTTCTTCCCTATTTCCTGGTTCCCATGACTCCTTGAATCCTTTAGGAGTTACTGGAATGCTCATTTCCCTGTACTCCTTTAAGAGTCCATAGACCTTGTAGAAATTAAAATAACAGATAATTAAAAATGGTTGACTGTGAATATGTGGAAGGCCTTTAATTAGGTATTTAATTTTGTCATCGATATATTCTGATTTGCGGAAGCCAATGGTCCAGTTTCAGTAGATTACACATACCTAAGATTTACTTACTCCTCCTTGGTTTTCCTGCTTGCTGACGCCATCCTCCCTGAAGGTCCTCAGTGACCCTTTGTGCTTCTGTGGTGTTGCTTGTAAAGCCTTGTTTTTCCATATCTGATTTTATTTGAATTTTCTCCCTTAGTTAGTGCATTACTGTGACAGATATCTGAGAAAACAACATATAAATGTTTATTTGGGTTCATGGTCCAGAGGTGTCAGCCCTTGGCTGAGTTATTTTATTGTCCTGGGTCTGTGGTAAGCTGAAGACCATGATAGAAAGGTGGAGTAGAGTAGAGATGTTTCCATCACAGAAGCCAAGAAACAAACTTGGCTGAGAACCAGCGACCTGCCACCCTTCAATGGCATACCCCAGGGACTTACTCCTTCCACCCAGGCCCCACCTTAGAAAAAGGTATAGAACCTCCTGAAGTAGTACCACAGCTGGGACCTAGGCTTCCACCTCTGAGTCAGTGGAGGATTGCACATGGCAGCCACAGCAGTTAGTGTCGCTAAAGGGTTGTTTTTGTTGTTACTGGTGGTGGTGAGCCTGCCAATTTTGTTTAATCTTAAAACAAAGCAGAATGAAACAGCTATTCACAAACAACTATTCATTTCTTTGGTAGTTGTATTTTTATAATTTCAGTTTATTTTGGTCCCTATGCTAGTTATTTATTTATGTCCTTCCAATTTCTGTTTGTTGGTTCTTGATTTTCAGATTTCCTGAGCTGCATCATTAGGTTGTTCACTGGAAATTGCCTTTCTTCCCTTTCCCTCTTCCCCTCTCCCCTTTCTTCTTCCTCCTCCTCTTTTCCTCCCACCTCTTCTTCTCCTGCTCTTCCTCCTCCCTCTATCTCTCCTCCTTCTTTCCTGCTTCCTCCTATCCCTTTTTTGATGTAGGCTTTTCTGTCTTAGGCTTTTGCTATATCCCATAGCTGTGTAATATTGTACTTTCACTTCTTTACAGAAAATTTTCAATGTTTTTTTGTTTTTGTTTTTTTGTTTGCCTCTATGTCAACCAAGAGAAGATTGTTTGATTTCCCTGTGTTTGTCTCACAAATCTTAAAGTTTCTCATTGATTTCTATTTTTATTACCTTATGATCAAAGAATTTACATGTTGTTCTTTTATTTATTCTATCTGCTGAAGCTTGGTTTTGCCCTGACATGTGACTAGTCTATCTTGTTCCTTGTACTGGTGAGAAGGCTGCAACTATTGAATGAAATGTGCTGTGATTTTCTGGTATATCAGTTGGTC
The DNA here is from genome assembly GCA_019843965.1 of Rhynchomys soricoides. NCBI lineage: Eukaryota > Metazoa > Chordata > Mammalia > Rodentia > Muridae > Rhynchomys > Rhynchomys soricoides. The sequence goes on along the minus strand of JADRCH010000183.1, from coordinate 1,446,178 downwards.
AAGTGTGTACTATAGTATACTTCAACTTCAATTTTTTCAGGGGGTGGGTGTGTCCAGCTAATTTGTCCATTGATGAAAGTGCACATGAAAGTCCTCAACTATTTTAGTAGAGTCTATCTCTTCTTTTAGTTGATCTGTCTGGTGTTTGGTTTATGATTGTGTGTTTCAGTCCTGGACACACACACACACACACACACACACACACACACACCACACCACACTCACACACTTATTTTATCAGTGTACATTAACCTTGACTTTCTTTGTCAGTTTTTAAAAATCATGTTTTTGACTTAAAATTTATTTTGTCTATTTTACCTGATATAGATACTGATATCCTGACTTGCTTTTGCTTCCTGCTTGCCAGTACTACACCTTTCCCCATACTTTGGCCTTCTATTTATAGGTCTTTACCGTTGAACTGAGTTTCCTGTAGGCAGCATACTATTGGATCTTGTTTGCTTTATTAAGTCAGTTCATATGTTTTAATTGAGAACTTAATTTATTTAAATTCAAGGTTATGGTTGAATAATAAAAACATATTACTCTTATAATAATTCATTTGCCTCTTAGCTCTCTGACCTATAAGTACGACACAACACACACACATGCACACACACATGCGTGCACACACACATCCCTCTCCAAACAATGCACCTAGAAACCTCAGAACCTCTTGACACTTGCATCAGTCTCATTTCCATCTTTGGAATTCTATGAGTTTCCCTGCTCCTGGTAGCAATAAAGTTGAGACAGCTTCTATTCAAGCATATTCTCTGTCAGACTGAACTGGCTTTTGGTGCAGGCAAACTCTGTGGCCTCTAGTAATCTTTTAGGGAGAGCCCCCTATTTATCATCTTATGCCTACGCATTAATTAGGCCTACATATTATTAAAAGCATATTTATTATGGGATAGGACCTGTGCAGTAGAGAGACAATTGTATAATCTGGTCTATCAATCAAAATACAGAACCACCTAAGCTATGCCCCATAGAGAGCAGAGGAGGTAGTGTGTGTAGAGTCCTGAGTGGGTGTGCATTGTTGACATGAGCCAACCATGTTAAGGATCAAAGCCTCAGACCATTGAGAACTTGGCAAATCCTTCCCCAGATGAGCATCAAAAGGATGGCAAAGTCTTCCTCTGGTCTGAGTACAAATGTTGATAGCATGTGCAGAAATTGCCTACTATAACTTTCTCCCCAAGATATTTATAGCCAAAGACTGCTTTCTCCCAAGACTACTCCTACCAAGATGAGCTAAAACTATCTCCTTGACTTAGTTGTATGCCGGAGGTAGTCTGAATGAAAATGGCCCCCATAGGCTCATAGGGAGTGGCACCATTGTTGAAGTAGATGTGGCCTTGTTGGACATGTGTCCCTGGGGGAGGGCTTTGAGGTTTTAGATGCTCAAGCCAGGCCCAGTTTCTTATTCTTTTCCTTCTGCCTGCTGATCAGGATGAACAACTCACAGCTACCTCTCCAGCACCATGTCTGCCTGTGTGCCACCATGCTTCCTGCCATGACATTATAGACTGGACCTCTGAACTGTAAGCCAACCCCATTTAAATGCTTTCCATGTAAGGGTTGCCTTGGTCATTTTGTCTCTTCACAGTAACAGAACACCGACTAACACAATGCCATAAACCCTGCCTCTCTATTCAACTGTTTATAATAAGCATGCTGAGCTCCTGCGGTGCTGCAGTTTCTCTATCAGAGTCCTGTACACCCAATCCTACCCCCCAGCCTGCAGGTGCTATGATGGGAGGTGCTATGTTTGGGGTGTAGGGATCAGGCATCAGATCCCACTTCAAGATCTCTTTCTCGAGAAAGCAGGGGCTGTGGAGGGAGCTGTGTCACCCAAATGGAAATCTAGATAATAAAATGGGGAAAGGAGTGGATGCTAGCTAATGTTGAGTTTCCAGCAGAAATTCTCCAAGTAAAGGTAGTGAAAAAGCTGTATGATTAACACTGACTAGAAGAACCAAAGACCTAAAGCCATGTTCACCGTCATTCAAAGTCAGCACAGATGGTCAAATATATGGGCAGTGAAAGAAGTTTCAGCATATCATTTACAAGCCTATGGGCCCAGCTACTTGGAAGATTGGAGGCAGGATTGTTAAGTTTGGGTCAACATGGGCTATGTGGTAAGACCCCAAAACCACCCTCCAAAACCAGAGAAAAAATCTAGAGAAAACACAATAAAAACAAAGCCCGATGCAAACACAGAGGTTGTGCTTTGCTGGCTGACAAGGATGTGGAGTCCACGGCTTTGTAAACAGCTCCCACCCAGGAAATGGCTGCCAGCCCATCGCTTTCTTTCCTTGGAGAATGAGAAAGCGCACTCTAGTTTGAGGAGTTGAGAGGAAAACTCACCAAGATAAGAGGATTTAAAGGTTTTTAAAATGGGTTTTTTCCAGCCTTGGGTCATTCCCCATCTCACCGACTCACCTCATTCCAGCTCCACACAGTGGGTTCCACAAAGGCAAACAGAACAAACTGCTGAAGGTGCCATTGAGTGCTCTGCCCACTCTCTTCTTTCCCAAGGGATATGTCTATCATGCTGCCTTTTGTCACATACAGTCCCCCTGCCTCTGCTTCTTCTCCTTCCCAAGGCCACAAGGCCGCTCCAGCAGCTCCCAAATGCCCTTTCACTAGTGCCCATGGGAAACCTGATCAAAAACTTCCTGTCTGCCCAGCAGGGAAGCACAGTGTAAAAGAGATTGTTCCGGGGTGCAAGGGTACAGACATGGGATGTGCTTTACGGAGTTGGGTGTGAAAGAGCAAATAGAAAGAGGCAGCATGAGTCCTTCCTGCTGCTCTGGTTCTCCCTGCTCCACAGGTCCTTCTGCTGCTGGGCCTGAAGACAACCTCCAATTATCAAGGCAGAACCTGGTACTCAGAGCTGTTTTCAGAACCCATAGCTCCCCTGGGACGTTTTCTGAGGGAAAAAGTTGTCACTAACTTGAGGGCAAATTACATCTGAATTCAAGACAGATCCTTTAATTAATTAATAGATTGATTAGCTAATTTCAAGACTGTATCTTGAGCACCTCAGGTTTGCCTTGAGCTCCTTATGTAGCTGCTGATGACCTTGATAACCTGATCCTTCTGCCTTTTCCTTGAAAGTACTTGGATTGTAGATGTGTGCCCCAGTATTAGGCTTATGCAAAGATGGGGATCGAACCCAGGGTTTTGTGTGTGTTGAGCAAACACTCTACCAACTGGGCTACATCTCTAGCACCAGGATGAGTCTTTTCAAATGACATTGGTTCTTATATTGTGATGCCAAACCTTCCATTCTGAAATGGAATTTGGGGGTGGTAAGGCCATCTTTACAAGGCATTAGCAGTGAATTTCCACTTTGGGTGTCATGGGAAGAAGAGAGGGGAGATAGTTTCCATGCTCCTCTTGCTGGATCTCAGAGAAAACTGGGCTGGGGATGAGACTCTGCAGCCATGAAAAATGAGCCAAAGTAGGCCTATAGCACAGGGGATGCCTTGACAGCTGCAGTGAGAGCCAGAGTTGGTTGCCCACTGCAATCTCCGCCTGCTCCCCACAAGCCTTCCATAAACTTTTCTTAACTGTGACCATCTGGTCTTAGATGTGCCGGGGGGGGGGGAATTAGGATGGGACTTTTTACAAGAGCAGAAACCATCCAGAGAAACGCAATGGGGATGCAGGACTGAGCTTCAGGAAACCATGGGAATGCAGGTCTGAGCTGCCTAAAGCCACAGCAATGCAGGACTGGGCTGCAGGGAAAACAGGTGGCTGCTTGAGTGTCATGTGGCAAACCAGGACTGTTTTGCAGGACACAGAGATGGAGGGGGAAGGAGGGTTCAGACATCCTTGGGGAAATAAACTGACAAAGGGCCAGGCTTTCTTTCAGACCATTTAGGGACTTGGACTGTCACTCTCTAGATTTAAAGGAGACAGTAGATTGAGGAAGGCTGAATTTAGACATATAGAAATCTTATTAGAAGGTTTTCTGGTTTATTTGTGTTTGTGTGTGTGTGGGGGGGGTAGTGTGTGCAGGTGCACTGAGGCCAGAGGGTTGTCATTAATCACTCTCCATGGGTTACTTTGAGGCAAGGTCTCTCTCTGAATATGGGGCTCACGGTCCCTTGACTTGGCTGGAAGCCAGCAAGCCTCAGGGGTCCTCCTGTCTCTAACCCACTGTAGCTGGGTTACAGGGGTACACTGGGATACCTGGGAAACGTAGGTGCTAAGTTCAAAACTGTGGTCCTCCTGGTTAGGCAGCAAATACTCCTAACCACTGAGCCACCGCTCCAGCCTATCATATACTCCTA
>JADRCH010000183.1:1418524-1441861 GCA_019843965.1 Rhynchomys soricoides | reverse complement strand
GCCACCGCTCCAGCCTATCATATACTCCTAACCACTGAGCCACCTCTCCAGCCTATCATATGTGGAAGGCTTTTTTTTTTTTTTTTTTTTGTAACATCTGGTAACCATTCCTGAGCCATTGTTGCAACTGTTTAATGTGTCCCTGCATTTTCAGCATAGAAAAAGTTAGTGAAGGACATCACAGTCACAGCTGTTATTAGTTATTCTCTGATGACTGTCACCAAACACTTAATGAGAAGCAACTTAAGGGAAGAAGGCTTATTTTGGCTTAGTTTAAGAAGAGCTGAAGCCTGGAGGCAGAAGCATGGAGTGGCTGGTTACTCTGTATCTCTAGGAAGAAAGGAAGCAGCAAACTGGAAATGGCTCTGTCACCGCTATCAAACCTCAAGGGCTGTCCCCAGAGACCCATTTCCTCCAGTGAGGCTCCACCTCCTAAAGATTCTACAACCTTCCAAATCAGTGCCACCAGCTGGAGACCAAGTGTTCAAACACATGAGCCCAGAGGGGGACATTTCACACTCAAGCCATAAAACCAAACAGGTACCAGACACAGAGATTGTCTGTGCCAAAGCCCAGGTTGCAGCTATGCACATAATTGAGCCAATTATGAATGGCCACTTCCCACAGGCTCCTTCCTGGTCCTCATAGACTCAAGTGCAAGCAACTTCTCAACTTCTCACTGGTATTAGACTCATCTGCTTCACCTCAAGCTGTCACAAACTATTCCCAGATCTCTCGCTCTCTAAAAAAGACTCAAAACCACCCCAAACAGCGGAGGCCTTTCAAAAGGGAAAGGAAACAAACGAAAGCAGCAGCAAGGAGCATAGAAAACTCTAGAACAACAACACTGCCTCCTCCTCCATGTTTTCATGGATTTCACTTCCAGTAGAATGTCAGATTCTTTTCATGAGCAGTGCCTTTGAATCCTATGCTAGGGCTTTGAGTTTTAGGTTGAAGGCATTCCCTACCAAATATAACAGATAAAGCACTCCATTCCTGACAGAAGTTTGAACCCCACAAAAACAACAAAAGTCACACAGAAGGTTTTGGTTCTGCTTATGTCATTAGGAAAGGAGGGAAAACTACACCTGCCATACCCGATGAGAATTAGCTGGGTGTGGTAGCCCACACCAGTAATCCCAGCGCTCAGAAGGCTGAGGCAGGAGGATCATGGCTGAAACAACAACAAAGGGTTATACTTATAGGACCCCAGATGTGTGTTTCCAGGTTCGCTGATGTCATCTTCCAGTTTGTACCTTTTATTAATTGACAGAGTGCTGGCTTCAAAACTAGCTAGGTGTTCGGGGAGGGAGGGTGCCAGAGGGGGGATTGCTTAGTCAACTGGAACTTGGAGAGGAAGGAGTCCCATCCTGGTGGCTTAAAGCCACTGGGCTCAGTTGCTCCACAAGTGTCCCCTCTCCTAGGTAGGCTATTCCTGGGACTTCCTTTTCCCACTCTTGGCAAATTCAGCATTCCCTGAGTACCTTCTCGCAAGCAGAACTTTAACCTGGCCCCCTTCTCCTGATCGTCCAATCTGCAAGCCTCCAGCTTTCTTTACATGCACAGCTGCATGCACAGCTGCATTACGGAGATCAGAGGACAACGTGCAGGAATTGGCTCTCTCCATCACATGGGTCGCTGGCCTTGAACTCAGGTATTCAAGTGTGGCAGTAGGTGCCTTTTACTCACTGAGCCAGCTCCTTGTTTTCTAGATTTTTTTGTGTCCCCCAAATTGTAGCTATTGCCTGTCCAGGCATTCAGCGAGAGGCAGAAGAACAGATGGTCTGACCAAATGTCTTTGGAATCGGAGAACTTGAGGTTAGCTCATCAAGTCACCTCTGGGTGACCCTATGTGACAGTTTGCAATCTGACCTGAAATTCAGGGTCAACACCGTTGAGGGTGGGGATGGGGGAGTGGGGGTATGGAGGGAGGTGCTGTGGTTAACAAGGTGAGGTGAATGTCCTGTCAGCACAGTGTCTGCTACAGTTCAGGCAGCTGATGATATCACTTCCTACCTGCAAGAAAGGAGAGCAGAAGTCCTTTAACTCTAAAACACAAAACTCCGTATCCTTACATAAAATTCAGTAAATAATGGCATTGTTGAGCTGAGATCTTGATAGCTCTTATTTTAGTGTTGTCTCAGAGCAGAAACAGAATAAACTGGATTGTTAAAAACCATATTAACTCTCAGCTAATCAATACACAACAAAAGCATCATTTGAGCAGGCCCAAGGAGCAGAACAGATATTTATCCCTCAAAGGAGGGGCCAGCCAGGATGGTGGATAGGTGACTAATATCTTGTCGCCGCCCTCTGCCTTCTGCCCCTGTTGTGGCAGACATCATTAATCAATCAGAGCATCTCATTTTGCGAGCCTGGATTCTATCTTATAGTACTTTTCATTTCCTTTTTTATCCTCTGTGCTAAAGTGTTTGGAAGGAAATCCAAGATATTACTCTGTCCATACCAACAGGGTATATCTTAAAAAACAAAACCAAAAACAAAAAAACAAAAAACAAAAACAAAAAGACACCAGACTTTTCTTATATATCTACATTATCGTATTTAACAAAAATTAACAGTAAGTTCTTCGTATTTTTTAATATCCCTTCCCTAAGTAGATGCCCACAACTATCTCAAAATAGTTAGTTTAAGGTTTTGTTCAACATAGCTGGGGACCAGATAGCATTTTAGGCAGAAGTGACTTTTGGGATGGATGAGTCAGAAATATTCCTGGCCATCCTTTGGGGATTAGAAGGTGGGGTGTCTCTGACCTCTGGTTGATTTAGTACCCTGAAGGGTGTTTCCTAGGTAAGGTAACCACTGTCTGACTTCCTTCTCAGAATCTTAGTTCTTTGAGCGTTTTCATCTCCAGGGGACCCTCCTGCAACAGGACACTGGGGCTTGGATTGTCCAGGTTTGAGCCAGGAGACAACATACAATCTTGTCCCTTGTTCTGTAGCAAGTAGCTAGGTGATACAAGAGAGGAGTCATGGGGCTAATCCCACCCAGCAGGGTGACTGGTGAGAGAGACTTCCATTTGTCCAGGCTATACCAGGTCATCCAACCCCTCTGCAGCCCAAGAAGCAGATCTCCTGTGTGCATTGGGCCCAACAGCCACTGTGATATCTGGGACAAGCATAGATTTTCCATTTCCTGTGCATGTCTGTGAGGAGATTGAAGGCTCAATTTCAGGATGCCTGGGCCTGCACAAAGGCTGTGATGATGGCTATTGTCTGCAAAATGGTTCATTGTGGAGATGGGGTGAAGGGTAGGGAATTAAGGTAAGAGTCTTCGATCAATGACCGTTGATTCTTTCTTCAGGAGCTGAGAGTGGACTCCGGCAGACAAAGGTCTGATTTAGTACAGGATACTCTGAAGTCCAGGGATGAGATGTCCTGGGGGGAGGCAGCTGTGAGACTCCACCGCACTCAAGGGTCTTGCTGTCCAGCAGGTGGGAGACTAAGGGTTTAGGAGAGAGGGCAGCAATGGGAGCAGGCAAACCAGTACCTTATTACAGGCATCCTAAGAGATTCCAGTATAGAAACAGCAAGCTGGGGGTTTTACTCTGACCTCACGGTCATGCCCCACCACATGCCTTTAGTCCAGCTGGGGACACTGGACACTTTGTCTTTCCTGGGTCTCTCATCCTTTGCCTATTTTCTTCCTTTTCCTGCCTTTCATTTTCTCATTCACTCAATCATTCTGCCAAGCCTGTATCCAGTGATCAGTGGCTACACTATATCTAGGGCTTACTCTGAGATAGCCTGAAGACCTAGTATGGGACAGACGGGAAGCTATAAGCATATAGATAATGCAGTGGTCTCAAACCACTTCCGACCTCTGTGAAGGAAGTGGAAATGCTGAGCCAGGAAGCCAGTTTTCTTGCTTCACTTGTGTGTTACCTACAATTGAACATTTCCCAACATACCCCTCATGGCTGATGTTACAGTAGTTCTTTCTGCTCATCTATAGCGGTTTGTTCTAAGACAACCCTGTGGGGACTGCCAGTTGTGAACCTAAGCTCTATGGTTTTTCCTATATATGCATATTTATGGTAAAGTTTGACATAAATTAAGCAAAACAAGCTTGAGAACAATAATTGGTAATAGAACAGTATAATACACTCTAACAGAAGTTATGGGGGTGGAGATGTGGTGAGCCTAACACACATATGACCCCGAGTTCGAGCTCCAGCCTTGGAAAAGGAGAGAAAAGAGGCATTTATAGGGACTGGAAAGATGGTTCAGTTGGTAAAATGCTTGTTGCGAAGGCACGCTACGCAGAACCCAAGTTAAAAAGTTGAACCTATTGTGTGCTCTATAAGTTCTGGTCTTCCTGAGGGCTCTATGGCTAGCTATTCCAGCCAAATCAGTAAGCTAAAGGGTCAGTGAGTGAGAGATCCTATCTCTAATCATAACATAGAGAAGGAATTAAAGAAGATATCCAACACACTGAATTCTGCCTTCCACATGCAGGCACACATATGCATGTGTGTACATGCACAGACACACACAGGTTGTGTGCCTTGTCTCTCTTTCTAAAACGCCTTGCTGTACTGTGTTCACCTTCCCCGGTGATTGTGTGAGGTGACACAATGCCTGCATGATGAACTAGAGGGGTGTGGCTGTGTAGGCTTGTGTTAAGAAGCTTCCTAAAGGTTACGTGAGCACAGGCTCTGTGATCCTGACCTGATATCCTGTGAGCTGATAGCCAAGGAGATGGCTTTGACTAAGAAGCAGTGTGTAGTTTAGATAAGGAAAGATGACTCACATTCAGGGCGGAATGAAGCAGTACAGCAAGAGATTTTATCGCCATGTTAAGAATTTAAAATGTATCAGGTGCTCATTTCTGGAAATTTCCACTTAATACTTTCAGATTGTGGTTGACTGTGGGCAATTTAAACTGAGGACAGTGAAGCTGCAGATATGACGGCCCCCTACACTCAACCCTTCCCTGTAACTGTTGCTGCCTTATGCCCCAGCTGCTAGGCACCTCCCTGGCTTTGGGAAGGAGGGACTGAGATTCTGGCCCAAGCCTCTGAATCATTGAGTCAAGATTTCCTGGTAACTTGTTAGGCTTTGGTTTTGCATTCCAGACTGGTTCTTGAGCCACAGAGGTTTGTTTCTGCACAAATACACACTATAATTTTCATTATGTCATAACTTACATACAGTGGAACACCCTGCTGGTCCTGTTCTATCATTTTTCATTTATCTGTTAAGACTCAGAATTAGATAACTATTCACAGTCATGATTCTATCCTGACTACCTCTCACCATGGTCTCTACTTAGCTCCAACAGCTGTCTTGTGTTACATTTGCTTTGTCTCATATTATTATATCCACTTTGAAGTTATGTTCTCATGGTATATCCTTTTAACCTTCTTATAAGATATCATTATATGCTGCCTTTTGTTTCTAGGAATTCCTGTCTTTTCACTGGAATTTTTGGTTCATTTACATTTAGTGTGATTATTGATTTGGTTGATTTTGAACTTCTGATTTTGCTATGTGATGCCTATGTTACTTTCTTGTTACTTTTTGTTTTCTTCCCTACTTTTCTGCCTTCTTTGGATTGTTGAAACTTTTTAATATTCTCATTTTATATGGTACTGGGAATGGAACCAGAGCCTTACAGATGCCAGGTAAGTACCCTACCACTGAACCATGTTCCCAGCCAATATTCTAGCTTTTACTCATTTACATGCTTTAAAAATGTATGTGTCTCTTTAAAGGTAATTGTTTTAGGAATGTCTAACTACATTTTTAATTACTTAATTAATAAACAGGATCCTTTGATGTAACTCAGGCTAGCTTCAAACACCGCAAAATCCTGAGTGTGAGGATCTTAGATGTGCACCGCCATGTCTCAAGATACAAGACATTTTTAAAAAGTGTGTGTGTGTGTGTGTGCACACGCACGCGCTTGCGTGCCGGTAAGTTGATCTAAGTGTGGGTGTATGCACACTATGCTGTTCATACAGAGGTCAGAGACAACCTTGAGAGCTGGTACTTGCCTTCTACCATTTGTGAAGAGTCTCTTATTGTCCACTTATGCACATGCCAGCTTAGCCAGCCCACAAACTTCTGGTGAATCCTCTGTCTCTGCTTCCCACCCCTTTATAGAATTGTTGGGATTCCATTCATGTTATACTGTACTCAACTTTATGTGGGTTCTGGGGATCTGAACTCAAGTCCTCAGGCTTGTGAGGCAAGCATGCTTCTCCCATTAACCCATCTGGCTGGCTGATCACATGATCTTACATTGTCAACCATTACCTTGGATACATATTACATCACCCCATATACAATGTAAAAATCTTTTACTGAATTCTTCTTCCTCCTATATTTTACTTTGGGATTTATTTTACCTTTCATATTTAACTCCTGCTAGTCAATATTACTTTTGTTTTAAATAAAATAAAACAATACATTTTATTTAAAAGAAATGAACAATTAAGGGCTATGGAGAGGCTCGGGGAAGTAAAGAACTTGAGATCGATTTCCAGCACCCATGTAAAATACAGGCATGCAGCATGAATCTGTGACCCTAGTGCTTAGATGTGGGGACAGAAGAATCCTTAGAGCTTGCTGGCCAGCTGTTCAGCCAAAGCAGCAAATTCCAGGTTAGTTAGAGACTCTAACAAATTCACAATCAGTACAGGAGGATGTTTGGCATTGATCTCTGGACTTTACATACATACACCTGCACATCTATGCATACACTACGTAATATATTATGTAGTGAAAAATAAGTAGGAAAAAAGTTTTTCCTCTTCTCCTGTAGATTCCATTTTTGGTCATCATCGTCGTTGTCCTCCTCCTCATCATCTTCTTCCTCCTCCTCTTTCTCCTCCTCCTCCTCTTTCTCCTCCTCCTCCTCTTTCTCCTCTTCCTCCTCTTTCTCCTCTTCCTCCTCCTCTCCTTTGACAAAAACAAGATACAAGAAGACAAGGCAAAAGCCCTCCTATCAAGGCTAGACAAAGCAACACAATAGGAGAAAAGGAGTCCCAAGAGCAGGCAAAATAGTCAGAGGTATATCCGATCCCTCTGTTAGGAGTCCCACAAAGCCACCAAGCTAACAGCCATAACATCCGGAGAGAACATGGTGCAGATCCAGGCAGGCCCCATGCTTGTCGTTTCAGTCTCTGAGCCCATATGAACTCCCTTTAGTTGCTTTGGTGGGCCATGTTCTCCTGGTGTTCTCCATACTCCCTGACACCTTCAATCTTCCCTTTCCCTTCTTCCTTGAGGTTCCCTGATCTTCAGTGGGAGGCACCTGATGAGACCTCCCACTTAGACTCGCTTTCCATATAATGTCTGTCTGTGGGTCTCTACACCTGCTTTTATTTGCTGCATGCAGGAGGAAGCGTCTAATGACAACCGAACAAGACACGGATTTATGAGTCATTTCATTAATTTTTTTTGCCAGTTGGGTTTGGTTTAACCCAGGTCTCTGAGCTATTCAGTATCTGGTTCCTGGCCATCTCAGCAGGACAGGTAATAGGCTCCCTTCTGTGCTGTGGTCCTCAAGTTAAACCAAACATTGGTTGGCCATTCCCACAAGTTCTGTGCCATCAGCGCCTCAGTACATCTTGCAGGAAGGACAGATTGTAGGTTGAGGGTTTTGAGGCTGGGTTGGTGTCCAGGTTTCTCTTTCCATAGCCTGCAGTGTACCTACTTGAACCAAACATACTAAAACCTAGAGGTGAAGGCTTCCTGAGACACAGCTCAACCTCTCTATGTCCAATGAGTTGTGTGGATGTTCTCCTCGTCATTGGTGCCTGTTGTCAGTTCAGAGAGTGACCTTCTGTCCTAGCATCAGCCTGGGTTATTTAGGGATCTCCACTGGACCCCCTCGTAACCTAATGCAACCCAATCCCATGACTGGACCCTGGCCTGGCTACCAAAGACGTCCAGTTGAGGCTTAGGGTTCTCCATTACTACGAGTCTTCACCCTCATAGATTTCAAGAAGTTACCAGTGCACTCGGTTTCCACCCCTTTGAAGACCCCGATTCCGGGTGTTTTTCTTCCTGACAGGGACTTGTGCTCCAGTTAGTGTTGCTACAGTGGCCTGAAGAATTTCTCTAACATCTTAGAGTTCATATCTGTGGATAATCAATTCCATTACTTTTAGTTTTTAAATTTCCTCATTTGCCTTCACTTCTGAATTATTTTTTGAGCACAGACATTCAGAATGATGTGATTTCCTTTCATCTAAGTCCCTCACTGCCTTCTGTCCGCCACTATGTCATGGTAAGTCAGGGGGGCCTTCTACCCTCTTATCTTTGCTTCCTATCTGTGTGCATTACCTCGTCCTACTGTGTTTGGGGTTTTCCTTTTATCCTTGCTTTCTTCTTTTTTTTTCTCCAGAGATTTGATTATTATATGTCATGGAGGAGACCATTGTGTGTGTGTGTGTGTGTGTGTGTGTGTGTGTGTGTGTGTGTGTAGGGAACCTGTTTTTGTTTATGTGGCCTGGGCTTCGTTAAGTGTTTTTGAGTTGATACCATTGTCCTATTATAAACATTTCTTTATCTTAAAAATTAAAGAAATTTCCTTTTTTGAAAAATAGGTTTAGGTTCACAACAAAACCATGTGGAAAATGTAGAATGCCTATAGAGTCAGTCCATCATCCCCTTTCACACACAGACCTCCACTGTCACCATCCCACATGTTTATTGCAACTGACAAACCAACATTGACACCTCGTTATCACCAAAGTGCTCGTCTCATTTTAAGGTTCGCTCTTGATACCATACAACCCCTGGGTTTGACAAATGCATGCTGACCCGTATCCTCCACCATAGGAGTACAGAATGGTCTTACAGAACGGTCTTCTTGCTCCAAGAATCTCCCAGCCGTGTCTGTCTTCTTTCTGCTTTTTAGCCAACAACCTCTGATATTTTCACAAATGCCATAGTTTTGTCTTTTTCTAGAATGCTGAATTATTAGAATAATAATGTCTTTTTTCCAGACTTCCTTCATTCAGTAACATGCCCTTCAGGATTTTCCATGCTATCTCGTTGCTTGATTGCTCATTTCTATTCAGTTCTGAATAATATTTCATTGAATGGATGTGTCACAGTGTTTGTTTAATTTATAAAGGTCATCCGGTTTATATTCATGGTTTGGTGATTATAAATCAAGTTATTTATTTATTTATTCTCTCATATATTAAAACTTGACAACAGTTTCCCCTCCCTCTTCTCCTAGTCCCTCCTCCCTGCACCTCTCCTCTCTCTCAGACCCATTCCTCTGTTTCCCTTCAGAAAAGAGCTGGCCTTCCAAACATTCCATAACACTTTGCAATAAGACTAGGTACACAGCCTCCTATCAAGGCTGGCTGAGCAATCCAGTTGGAGGAAAAGAATCAGAAAAGCAGGGAGTGGGTCAGAGACAGCTCCTCTCCCACTGTTAGGAGTTCCACAAGAACACCAAGCCACATAGCCATAACATATATGCATAGGACCTAGGTCAGAACCATAGAGCTCCTTGACTGTCACTTCAGACCTTGAGGCCCTATGAGCCCCTGGTAGTTGATTCTGTGGGCCATTTTCCACGGTATCCTTGGCTTTCTGGTTCCTTCCTCCCCCTCTTCTGTGGGATTCCCTGAGCTCTGTTTAATGTTTGGCTGTGGATCTCTGCATCTGCTCCCAGCAGTTGCTGGATGGAGTCTCTCTGATGACCATTATGTTTTAATAACCATTCCCGGGCAGGTTTGAGTGGACACAAAGTTTTTACACATTTGGGGAAATACCAAGAAATGCAATGAGTAGATTATGCTGGTACACATTTAGTATTGTAATAAACTGTAAGACTGTCTTCCCAAGTGACCGAGCTGTGTACAGACTCACAGTGCATTAAATTTATTGTTGCTCTATCTCTTTGTCAGCACTTGGGATTGTCATGTGTTGAATTTAGGCCATTCCTTTAAAAAACGTTTTCACTCACAGATAATAAATGAACATCTTTTAACAGTGCAAAGTGATGTTTTGGTGCATTATGTATTGGTCAACTCAATAAGCTCAGGCTACGCATCGGCTTAGACCATTAAGCCGATGGCATTAATGGCCGAAGGCATTTGCCCAGAATGGGCAAAACCGGCTTAGAATCGGTTTTGACCATTCTAACATGTATGGAGTTTTAGGTGGCAACTGCCTACTTGTGTGATGTTGAGCATCTTTCAGTGACGACTTTCAATCTACATATCATCTGTGTATCATTTGCATATCATCTTTGCTGAGGTGACCACTGAAGTTTTTTGGATTTTTAATTGGGTAGCTTTTTATTGATGCATTTTTAGGGCTCTTTGCCTACTTTGGGCAATGCACTTTTTATTAGATATGTCTTTCGCAAACACCTAGTCTTAGTCTGTGGCGTGCCTGTCCATTCTCTTGATAGTTCTTCAAGAAAACTTTCTGCACGCATCTCTCTTTTGTGGGTTTCAATTCTATCCATACGGTAAGCATTAGACTTTCTCCAAGGACCTTCAGTTGTCAGGGTTTCAAGGGCTCTCTTTTCCGACTCTCCAGACACTTACTTTTAGCTTCCTATTGTTAAACATTAAATTTTTCTGTTTCCATTTATCATTCCTATCTGATTCTTTTTTATACGTTCCATTTTCCCTTTTGGGCTTCCCCATTGGTTAATTCACAGCATATATATTCTTCCTTCAATCTTTGGGCATATTTCCAAGGACTGCTTTGAAGTCCTTTACTTCTATGTCCGACACTTACATCATCTCTAGGTCTCTTTCTCTTGGTTATGGATTATATTGTGCTGCTTTGTGTTTTTATTTTGTTTTGAGATAGGGTCTTGCTATGTAGCTCAGGCTAGCTTCAGATTCAAGTTCTTGCTTCAGCCTCCTGAGTGCTGAGGTCCTAGACATTAGTATAACACCACAATGATTTGTATATATATATATATTTTTTAAAAAAAACAAAAACCAAAAAATTTTATGACAGATACTGTGGATACGGCCTTGGGATCTAGAGTTCTGTTGACTTACTTTGAAGAGGACTTTGCTCTCTGGGCAGCAATTCATTAATGAGTCAGCTTGGTCCTGTCATGGATTTGTTTGGGTTTTTATAGGTGGATGCAGAGAGGTCCACCTTCATGAGTCTCTGCTGAATACAGGTGTTCAGTAAGATCTCCCCTCTCCTATGGTATCACCATCACTCAGAACTGTGTGACCTCCAATACTGCAGTCTGGCGCTCCTACCAGATACTCTTGAGGCCACCCAGCCTTGCCCCATGTATGACTAAGCATCAGCCAGCTCGGCAGACCCAAGCATTCCACTCATCTTCCAAGCCCGCTGTAGCCCATACCTGAAATCCCAGCTGTCCCAAGAGCCAATCTCTCCTTTTCTTTGATGAGACCTCTGTTGTCTATCTGGCCATATTCTGTACTGAGTTCTGCAAAGTGACCTCTTGCAGAGAAATGGAGTGAGGGTCAAATAAACCTTATGACTTTCTCTTTTGCAAGGGCTACAGACTTAGCAACCTGAGACCTTCAGCCAACCCTGAAATCTTGCATCTCCAGGCAGCCCTTATGGCCCTCCTTCCTGGGCTGTCCTGTATCCAAGCCCCTGGGGCTGGGGATATAGAGACAAACAAAGTCAGTGGAGTAAAAGAGTCCAGGGAAGGCACTGGGGCACTGTAGGCTTCATTTTGTTTGTAACTCCCCAGTAGAGCCCCAAATAGGGAGGCAGCTGTGCTTTCTGTTGAGCTCCGTGAAGAGGCAGGAGGGAGGGGCAGCTGGAGAGTGCAATTAGCTGACAGTTTGAGACTGATGAAGTGGATAATGAGAGGTGCTAGGGCGGGTTTTCATGCTAAAAAGAGAAGAAAAAACAGAGAGACAGACTGTTCCATATTACCTGCTCGGGCCTGAGCTGCTCTGAACCACCAGGAGACCAGGGAGCAGAGAAGGCAAGCCCAGGCCAGGGCCTCTTTCCCAGGTGTACTCTTGGGTAAGTTTCATCATTACCTGCAGTCAAATGGTCTAGGTCCCAGGCCAAGCATCCTTTGTCCTTCATCTCCTTCAGTTGCCCTAAAACAAAGCCACACTCAGTTCCTCTCAAGTCCACTTTCCAGACAGGTAACCTGGGTACCAGGAGAAATGGGATCTTTCCTGAGAGCCATTGGTAATGAGTGATAAGGCCAAGCTCCTTTGCCTTGCTCTCGATCTCACACGCAAGGGAACTTAGCTTGTGGTCCAGCTGTGTAAGGCAGACTCTGCAGACTGAGTGAGGCAGGCACATCCCATTTCGTCAGCCTTGTTCTG
Organism: Rhynchomys soricoides; assembly: GCA_019843965.1. Taxonomy (NCBI): domain Eukaryota; kingdom Metazoa; phylum Chordata; class Mammalia; order Rodentia; family Muridae; genus Rhynchomys; species Rhynchomys soricoides. The sequence goes on along the minus strand of JADRCH010000183.1, from coordinate 1,429,572 downwards.
GCTGTCAATCATTCCTAACAATACCTGTGAGTGAGGGACCAGCTTCATCTGCCTTTCACAAATTAGGAAGAAATAGCAGAATGTGTACAGAGTTCGATCAAATAGCCTCACTTTCCATGTAGAGGAACAGCATAAAAATCGAATAGACCTTTATATAGGGCTGGAGAGCTGGCTCAACAGTTTAGAGTGCTTACTCCACAATCATGAGAACTAGAATTCGGATCTGGGCTGGACATTCTCCACCAAGGCCTATAAGTACAGTGCTTAGCATTGGAGACAGGAGGACTCATGGGGCTTGCCAGCTTCCAGCCTGGCTGAGACACAAGCTTCAGGTTCAAGAAGAGACCCTGCCCCAGAGGAGCAGCAGGGAATGAGAGAGGACATCTGATGCCTCTTCTGGTGTCTGTGTGCAGGCTCAGGCATGCACATAACCCACATACTCCTACAGACACACACATGTCAATAAATAAGTTCTTAAATCTTTGTACAGCAATTTCATACTGAGCGCATACTATGTGTCTGGGATTACGAACTGGTTCTTGAAGATAAATCCATGAATTAAACAGATGAAAAGACTTGCCTGTGTAAAGCTTAGTTTTTAGTGAGGGGCTGACCAACTGATAGTAGACCAGTGAGCAAGCTGGGAGTCACTGGTACGGAGGAAAATCAGGCAGGGAAGTGGAAAGTGAGGATGTGAAATACAAGTTGGATTTTGAGCTATGATTCTCTGAGGTTGTAGCTTTGGCAGCAAACCTGCCAGGGTCCCAGGTCTTCCTACAGAAGAGCACACACTGGCTGGGAAGACCCAGAGGCCCTAGGCTGAAAGATGGTCCAGGAAGGCAGCTAGGGGGCATGTTTTTTCCTGAGGCTGAGCAGGAGCTTACTCTGTGGGGTACAGGGGCCCTGAGGCCCAGCAGGGGTATGGGGGAGAGAGGAGAGCTGTGGCAGCAGGGCCCTGGGGACATTTTTGGTCATGGTGCAGTTTGGTTCTAGTAGGAAATGAGGGGTTGACACATTTTGAGCAAACAAGCAGCCTTTCCCACAGATCCTCTTGCTTGGTGTCGGCAGTGAGACAGGCAGGCTGACCAGCTGGAGTCAGAGCTGAAGGTGGCCTAGGGCCAGGTTGGTAGCAACAGAAGTGAGAAGAGATGGGATTCTGTTACTAGTTTGAAAGCTAATAGATTAGATGTTGAAGGAGAAAGAGAAATATGTCCAGGCTTACTTCAGTGCCAGGTGCCAAGCTTCTGTGAGGATGGAGCCACCTTTGTTGGTCTGAGGAGCAGGCTTCCAGGAAAAAAGAGGAGATAGGCTGTGCAGGGGGGCTGTCTGCTGATCCATGAGATGTCCCTGTGAGGACAGAGACCAGGTTCTGGGGGGCTAGAAATCATGAGGGCCCTGTGAGGGGTCAGGAGAGTCATGTGGGAAGGGTCTGAAGAAACCTGTGGAAGGGGCCTGAAGAGCTGTGTGGGAGGGGTCAAGAGAGTAGGGCCTGCTGGGGTGCGGGGAGATGAGATTCCCCCCCCCTGTGTGTGTGTGTGTGTGTGTGTGTGTGTGTGTGTGTGTGTGTGTGTGTTATGGTCCTTGGCTCTTTCTCTGGCTGAGAAGACTGCTTTGTTCAGGCAGGAAGCTGACTGCATCAGAAAAGGGCCAAGAGATGATACCCAGACAGCTAGAGCTGGAACTTTGACACTCCCACCTGCCCAAGGTTTGCTTTCTTTTGGAGTTCTGACACTCTGGTACCCATGGATGGATCTGATACCAAACCCCAAAGCATCCCTCCATTTCTCTCTCTCAGTCCAGGGCAGCTGGTGTGATATAAGCTGAAAGAGCTCACAGCAAATACACATGAAAAGGGAATACAGCTTATCCTTCATGTGCCTGGATCTGGCACCTGCCTCTCTGGACGTTGCTCCTCCATCTGCTGAGTGGGAACCACCTATAGAGTTTGGTCATAAGGCTTAAGAGAGAAAATGCCCACTGCGAGACAGGGCAATAGACAGTGTCCAACAAGGTTAAACACATTGTACCCTTTCTCTTTGTCATGTTTCTTCTTTCTCTCTGCTCTTGAACATTCTACATGCCAAACGACAGGTCCCCTGAGAGATTTCCCTGTTTCTCTGGCACTCACCAATTAGCATCTTGATTGGGCAAAGTGTCCAAAGATGTAAGAAATTGGTACCAGACAGGACCTAAGTTCCCCCCTTGTTTCTGCCTGTGGGTGAGTGTTAGAACCTGCAGGGTAGAATTTTGCCACTGAGACCTTGCAAGAATGAAATAAAGTATTTCCAGAAATGAATTTGACACAGTGGACTCCAATCAATACCACAGTGTGCACTTGAGTGCCATCCTCTAGCTTTGCCCAAAACTCGTTCACCTAGAGTTTATCTGGACCAGAGGCCAGCAAACATTTGCTATAGAGGTCTGGGATTAAATATTATAGGCTTTTCAGGGTAGAGTCTTCTTCATAGTCACACATCTCTGCTTCACAAATGGGCAGGGCTGGGCTTCAGACTCACTTACTAAATCATGCCATAGCTGGCTTTACCTTGCAAGCCAGCTCTAGTTTTCCAACCTTGGTCTGGTCCAATCAGATCGTTTAACACAAAAAGGAGAAAGAAGTGCAGAGCTAGCAAGCCATCTACAGGGCGGGCAGGCAGGCAGGCTGCCTGACTCAAGATTCTGCTCAAAGTCAGTCTTCTGTGGGTCAGCTCTCTCATTGGTTTGCATGATAGTTACCCACCAAACATTCATGGAATTGATTCAATATAATGATACATCGTTGACACCACATTGAAAGCTTCAGAATTTGGCATTTAGAGAGAGCTGGGAAATGGCAGAGGGAGGGGGATTAATGACTGACCTAGAGTCCTCCCAGTGAGTCAGGAGTTCCTGGTTCCCAGTCCTGAAGGACACAGACAGGATGACAAGGCCAGCCTTATGCCAGCAGCCTCTGGTGGGACACCGCTCGGAAGCCATACTGCTCTTCCTTAGGCTTCCCCAAGAAAACAATTCTCCAAAAAGAATCTCATCTATTAATGTGGTTATTAATCTGGAAAAAAAAAACCCTACTTCTCAATAAAATGAATCTATGACAAGACAGATGTAATAAACCTGGTTAGGATTTATGGTGTGCCCAGGCATCGTCGTGCAGAAGATAATGTTCCCCTGTAATGTTGATTTGCTGGATGAGGACCATGTAATTTATTCTGTCAATGTACATAAGAAATGTTATCTGTGTGGGGAATGACTGATGGCCCAATGAAAGCTGGCAGGGAAACAAGTGAAACAATTTGGGCCTTAAAAACATAACCACCTAATGATCGCATTCTCGTGTTTGTGATGCACAGTGCAGGCCCGTGCCTGTGGTTGCTGTCCAGTCCTGGGACCATTTACCCTTGAGCTTGGCACCCGAGGGCAGCAGGGAACTCTGGTCCCTGTAATGGCGAGCTGTCTGTCTCTAGGCCTTCATTCAGGTTGTTCCCTCTTCCTGACGGTTCTTTCAGGTACCCTTCAGCTCCTCACTCGATGCTTTATTTCCTTGGGGTGGCAGTGAGCATCCAGGTCTGCTCTCCCCAACTATACACTGGAGCAATGTCAAGGGTTTTGTCCCCTTTAGACTCCTGCGGCCACCTCTGGGCCTCTGTTATGTTCTGGAGTGCTCAGCATTTGCTCCCTAGAACCTCCCCAAGTGATGTCTTGTTCTTTCCAGATCCAGGACTTTTCCCGAGAGTTTTGGCACTCACTGGGGTATTCACATGGAGTTATGGCCTTGTCTACTGAGCCCTGTGATGGCATTTTCCCTAGGAGGTAAGTACCAGTGTTGCTGCCTTGCTTCATGGAGAGAAGCCAGGCTCAGAGGTCATTCACCTTATCCAAGGCTGTATAGCAAGTGAAGGAGAGACTGGGATTCCAGCAGGCTACAAAGCCTTGTTCCAAGCTGTACCAGCTCTGAATTCTCCTGCTTCCTCACTGGCTTCTCCCCCTCCATGTTCTTGTCCTGACCTGGCTTCCAGATGGGACACCGTCCTGCCTCTCCCGCATCTCTGTGTCTCCCTCATCTTTCCAGAACCTTCTTCATATGTTGATGCCTGTCATCTCTGTGTTCAGCTTTCCTATTTTCCTGTTTGATTTTCACGGCCAGGTTTTGACTCCCAAATTTCTATCTAGGCATCAAAATCCTTCACCTAGCTGTGCACTCACAAGTAGACAGTCCACAGGTATTTCCAAACCAAATTACCCATCACCACCTGTGTCCACCACTATTCCCATAGTCCTGTTCTCTGTGGTTGGACCCTCTCCCATCCACTCACCTACACATAGAGCTCCAAGCCTGAAGGCAGTCATGATCTACCCACCACCTATCCTTCCATGGTTCTGTAGAAGCCCCTTCTTGCCTGTCTTGAGTCATCTGCCTATCAACTGTCCCTCTAGTCCAAGTCATTGGCATCTGATTCGTTTTTAAGGCTCAGCAGTGACATCACAGACTTGATCCTTGATCGCTTTCCAGAAGAACTTTGGGACTATGCCATTGTACCCTGGAGTGCTGGCCTTTCAGAAGAAATGGTTGTTAAAGGGTCTCCTGCTATTGTTGAGCTTCCTCAGAGCAGAAGCTTGGTCTAATGGTCCTAAAGCAGGAGATGCCCAAGGACTCTGCTGAGCAAATGAAACAAAACCAGGGTGTGGCCCAGAGGGACCAGAAGGAGCTGGAAAGAACAGCAAGACCACAAAAAGCTGCTTTCAGGCTCTTCTGGACACCAAGAATGTTCCAGAACTGTGGGAAGGGTAAGGACTCAAGGTAGAACCAGGAGTAGTAGTAGTAGTAGTAGTAGTAGTAGTAGTAGTAATGCTGATACTAATAATTCTTCCTCCTCCTCCTTTCTAGAGAGTGTCTTAGAATTATAGCCCATGTTAGCCTTGAACTCTAAATCTTCTTGCTCCTGTGTCGTGAGTACTGAGATTCTAAGTCCCTGTCACCCATCTGGCAGGAATACATTCTTTGAGATGCCCTGGGACATGGATTAAAAAAGCACAGCTAGGGAGGCGGAGGCCAAGGCTAAAGCAGAGTCCAAGCCATGGAGGACAGAAGGCAAGCTCTGGTCCTAACAGTGTGAGGAGATGAGAGTCCAGGATGAGGTCCCTACTAAGCTGCTTTTTAGGGCAAAGCAAGACATGGCAGTGCCTTGGAGGCAAAGGCCAGTCCTGGAAAAGGCCAGCGCTGATCAAGGTGGTAGAGATAGGGCAGGAACTTACAACTCTAAGACACTCAGATCCAAATGCTACGTAGATCTTGGGTCTGGAGCCATCATTAGACCAGCCACGATGGCTGACCATGGGACCCTTGGATTTGAGTCTGCAGAGTGTGACTGGATCATTCATTGTCTGCAAAAAGTGGAATTCACCTCAGATGACTGAAATGAAGGAACTGGAATCCAGAGATAACTTATGGAGATAAAGCAAAATCAGGGGAGCTGACAAGGACTCCCCAGAGAATCACAAGAGTCTATTCCATCCTTCTGTGTTGTAGTGTGCATGGAAAGACCAATCTGAAGCAAAGTTACCAACACCCTTCTAAGAACACAGCAGTTAACATGTATGAATGGTACTTGCTGTCAGCATGAGGCCACATACATGGGACAGAGCCTGTCCCACACCAGGGCAGCATCTGCGCATACACAATTTTGGTTAAACCTCACTTTAGCCATCTGAGGTGCTGCTTTTATTATCCTCCAATTATACAAGTGGGGAAACTGAGGCTCACAGAAGAAGTGTGTTGCCTTAGGTCACAGGGCAACAAAGAGATGGAGTCTCTGTGTGTGACAAGTCTGCTAATGGAGGTTAAAGGGGAACAATGCCCCTGCACTGCTAACGGGTCCTTTTTTAGCCACACATTGAGCAAATGGCATGGAAACGCAGGCAAGCACAGGGCAGAGGCTGATCGATGTCACCAGCACTGAGAAGCAGGGCAATTAGCTGAGGGACTGAGACTGCTTTCTTGCCTCTAAAACAATAAGCATGTGTTAATTTGAAAATGTTTTCACCCCATTGTCCATGTTAGGAAACCCCAATGCCATTCCTTCTGCTTGGCTGCTCCTCTTTCTCCTTTTGCATGGCTGGGTTTTTCTCATTCTTCAGATTACAGTTTGGATGCTTGGATGTCAGCTCCTTGGAAAATTGTTTGCCTGTGGTTTAGATGTGAAATGCAGCCCAGAACCCCAGGCACAGTTATGTGTGTTTGAATACTTGGTCCTCCAGCAGGTGGCGCTGTTTGGGGAGGTTGTGGAACCTAGAAGAGCTGAAGGAGGTGGATCATTGTGGGTGGGATTTGAGGTATTATAGCCTAGCCCCACTTCCTGTCTGATCTATGCTTCCCATTTCCCCAAGGGAGCTGAAGAGTCCCAGCCGTACATTCTGACCACTTTGCCTTCGGCACTGGTTAGTTGTCAACCTGACACAAACTAAGGAGAACCTCAGTTAAGGAATTGTCTCCATCAGACTGATGGGCTGATCCTCGGGCATGTCTGTGGAGCATTTTCTTCATTGCTGATTGAAGTGAAAGGCCATTGTGGTTGGTACATGTTCGAGAAAGGTAACTGAGCAAACCAGTAAGCAGCATTTCTCCGTAATCTCTGAGTCAGTTCCTGCCTCCAAGTTCCTGTCTTGAGTTCCTGCCCTGACATCCCTCAGTCATGGGCTATGATTACAATGTGCAGGATGAAAGAAACCCCTTCCTCCCAAGTTGCTTTTGACCAGTGTTTTATCACAACCACACAAAAGCAAACTCTAGGATCCTTTCCCTTGGTGATGGACTGGGTCTTCCCCTGATAAACCCTTCTTTCTTCTTGATGCTTCTTGTCGCTTTGGTCACAGTGGTGAGCTAATGAGTGACCCTTGAGTGACTCTTGGGTGATAAAGAACACCCAAAAAGCAAGCCACAGAATAAGGTAAATCCAGAAGAAAGAGTAACATGCCCTCTCCATCATCGACACTCTGTATGTGGTGACTGGGAGGCTCCACCACCCGACAGTGCTGTGACCAGCAGTGCAGATGGGAGGCACCCATCGGTGCCTCTGTGGTCCTATGTTCCTTCTCTTTTTGGACTTGATCACATGACATCATTTGCAGTTGTTTGTATGTGCATGAATATTTGCCCACACCCAGTGTTCCCACATACACACATCTATGATTACTCTGTCTCCCAGTTGGTCTGACTAAGAACTATGCACCTCTCAAGCAGTCTCCTCTGGAACCCACACTCAGCATCGGGGCCAATACCTGGCCAATACCCAGTGAGCAGCTGTCTAGAAAAGATGAATACGTGTGCTTCTATTCATTGCAGTGAGGAAATTTTGATGTGATGTTTTCTGATTTTCAATAACATGCCGCTTGACTATGTACCTTCGGCAATATGCAGACTAGGAATCATGCAGATGTGATTATTGGTTTCTGTCTATTGATGCTTTTGTGTTGTTGGAGGGGAGGAAAAACAGGTCATCAAGAGGAGCCTTGCACAGCTGCAGAGAGAGTTGGCAGAACTGGACAGGAATCTTGGCCTTGCTGCTGCTGCTGCTGCTGCTGCTGCTGCTGCTGCTGCTGCTGCTGCTGCTGGGTTGGGTGACCTTGAGTGTGACCTTTTTTCCTCCAGTCCTGAGTTTCCTCAGCTGTAAAATGAGCTTGGAACAGGGACTCTCTAGGGCTCTTCCAGCACTAAAAGCTTCATCTCGGAGAATTGCATACACTGAACTTGTATCTGGTTGAAATGATTAGACTGGAGGCATCAAAGCGTGTGGTGAGCTGCATAAGACTCAGAGAAACATCATGCTGGGATCCTGTCTTAACCCTCCAGTCTGCATGGATGCATGGCTGTTACAACACTGTTGGGGTGGTGGGAGGCCCCCATCACCCACATGCAGAGCGGCAGTGGTTAGGAAGGGTATGCTACTCCTCTTTCTGGATTGGGCTTGTTCTGTGGCTTTCCATTTGGAGAGGCTCGGAAGACTGGTGCTCTGTAAGAAAGCCGAAAAAGAAGAGAGATGTTTTATACACACACGCCCCAAAATGTGTGTGAGTGATGGGGCCCCGGGCCAACCTCAGACGTCCTTCCGTAGGTGCTGTCCGCCTTGGTTTTGTCTGTTTGTTTTGAGATGGGGTCTCATTTGCTAGTTGCTAACCATTTCGGCGGCAGTGGATGTCCAGCAAGCCCTGGTTTTTTTGCCTCACCACCATTGGCATCGTAAACTCATGCTAATGTGTCCATCTCGTCCTTTTAAAAAGTGGGTTCTGGGCATTGAACTCAGGTCTTCCAGCCCTGCCCCCATATCTTTCTCTTCCCAACCCCCAGCTACCCCCTCATTTCCAGACTGTATAGCATCTGAGGGGCTGGGGCTGGAATGAGAGTCAGACATGAGTGTGAGCTTTCTGGCGCTAAAGCCTGAGGAGCCCGGGGTTCACTAAGCCTGCCCGGGGCCACTGCTGCAATGCCTATTAATCGGTATTTAAGTGGGTTCATCAGCTTGGAGCAGCCTCCGTGCTGCTGAGCTCAGCCTGGGCCCAAGGAGCCGGGAGCTGGGTTAATAACACCTTATTTAGCAGAAAATTCCACTCCACTGGAGCATGTTTCAGAGAGAGTTTGATTTCAATGAGGATTGATGTCAATCCTGTGAGGCAGAGGCGCCTGAAGCCACTGCCACAGCGGCTGTGAAAGGAGCCGTTTGTGGTGACTGAAAGGAGGTGTGAGGAATGTCACAGGACTCCAGTCCTCCACTCCCACCCAGCAGCAGGGGCACCTGGGACATCCATCCAGAGTGTGGGAATGGGCAGTTTCCATGGCACCAGCTTATTATAGGGAACTGTGTTGAGCTAGAGAGTCTGGCCCAAATTAGGAGTTCCAGAGACCTCAAGCTATTGGGATACCCTCTCACAGCTTGGTTAACTCATCCTTGCATCAGAGACCACAGTGCTCTTCCAGGAGGTTAACAGGAGCCATGGGCAGTGAGTTGCATAGCCACAACCTTTTATGACATGAGGTTGGCTCTGAGGTCATTTGAAATCCCATTTCACTCTGCTTCAGGGTCAGGTGAGGACGTGGGGGTTTTTTGGTGGGAACAGTGGATGTCAGGAAAAATGCATGTCCCCACACAGGTGGTTTTGACTGTGATGTTTTTTAACATTGCCATAAATGGTGTCTCATGAGATTCCTTGGCCCTAGGGAAAGACCAAATGGTGTCTGTCCTCATTCTGTTTTGCCTTATTCCCAAAGACATCACTTGCAGACTCCTATGGCCCCAGGCTCAGAAGTGCCCTGAGAAGTTCAAATTCAAGACAGTGTGGGCATGTCTGTCTCTCTCCATAGATCCTGGCAAGGGCAGCAAGAAATTAAAGATCTGGGTTCTTGAGTTCTCATTCTTTCTATCACGTGATGCTCAGCCTGCATTTTGCAACACTACCTATGCAGGGCTGCATGGCTACAATCTCTGAAGTGCCTAAATTGGCGAGACCATGAGTCATTGTCTTAATAGCCCAGGAAGGGAGACTGTTTTCCCCCACCAAGCAGCAGTCTAGAGCCAAGGCCACATGCTTCTTTAGCTGCAGAGGGTCGGGGCTGTGAAAGCCAATGCATTGGGTGCCATTGTGTCTCCACTGATGGGCTTTGCAAGCTCCTCTGAATGGGCTCTCTCAGAGGCTTTCCAGCTTATTTTTAAAAAATCTCTGCATTTGCTGTTCTTGGTGGAGCTGGCTTAATTCTTCTTCTCCGGCCTTTTCACATGTGCGCTAGATGACAAGCCCCAGGTACGATTGTATTTGGCTGAGTGCAGATAGGATCAGTTGTGGCCGATCTGCTGAGCCCTGGCATCCCAAAGAGAAACAGGACTTAATAAACAGGAACCAGAGGAGGGATAAATAGGAAGGATTAGACCTGAACAAAAGCAGAGACATCGGAGACTTACAAAAGCTTGTTCAGAGAATTGCTTAGGAGAGAAAGGAATGAAGTAGAAAGCAGCCACTTCACCCCCGGGCTGGCTTCTCCGCTAGGCTCCACACAAGCACACTGCAGAGGCAGCAGCCTCTTGAGGAGGCAGGAGAGGCTGGGGCCCTGCACAACCCATGTTTCCCAAGGACCCTTCAAGGCAAAGCTCCGGATGGCCCCAGCTGTCTGTAGTCTAGGGCCAAGGTACACTGTAGGACATCCCCCTACTGCCTTTCTCTAAGACCGATCCTCCTTCCCCAGTTCCCCATCAGAGATGCTGGTTCTATTTCTCATCATTTTTTTGTTTTTGTTTTATTTTGTTGTTTTGTTTGTTTGTTTGTTTTTGCTAGAGATTAACAGCAGCCTGGTTCTTCCTACTCTCTGGGCCTCTTGCTTGTGGACCTACTTTGCCCATAGAAGCAAGGCCCCATTCCAACCTTGTATGACTTATGACTTATAAGCAGACTTATGACTGCTTGGATCCAGGAAAGAATCTGGTCTTTTAAAAAACTGCCAAGGTGCTGGGGATGGGGAGACTCACTGGTTAAATACTTTTGGGAACAAGTATGAGGACCCAAGTTTGGATCCCCAGAACCCTTCAAATGCTGGTAGGGTGGGTTGGCAGTGGCTTGCCTGGAATTCCAGCCTCAAGCAGTGGAGACGGGATCTCCAAAGCGAGTTGGCTAGCAAGGCTAGCCATATCTATGAGTTCTGAGTTTGATTGAGAGAGCCTGCCTCATAGAATGAGGTGGAAGAATGATGGAGGGGGAATCTGACATTATTCTGAGGCCTTAATATGAACACACCCACACTCATGTGCCCTTCCCCCCAAGCACATGCACATAAATGTGCATACCACATAAACATATGCACACAATACACACAAAAATTGAAAAATGAAAAATTAGACATCATCATCATAATTATTTTCTTCTTCTTCTTGTTCTTCTTGTTCTTCTTGTTCTTGTTCTTCTTCTTGTTCTTCTTGTTCTTCTTGTTCTTGTTGTTGTTGTTGTTGTTCTTCTTCTTCTTCTTCTTCTTCTTCTTCTTCTTCTTCTTCTTCTTCTTCTTCTTCTTCTTCTTC